>CAIGRF010129107.1:37389-48884 GCA_903798235.1 Fraxinus ornus | reverse complement strand
ATAGCAAATAATAAAGCTCAAGTATTTATGTTGTAAACTTTGATGAATAATGAATAATGGATAATGAAATAATTTGTATCTTTATATCAAAATTTTCAACATATGATCTCTTTTGACAAATAATACAAGTTAAGTATGAAGAGAGATTTACACTTCAATATAAGTGTTGGCAAAGAAAACCTTTATCAAGAATTGAAAATAGATGAGATTGAGAAGTTTCCTTGCAAAATAGAATTCTTGATGAAATAGATGAAACTAATTTGATCGATTAAGAGATTATTTGTAATAAATTAAATAGAATATAAAATCAAGTAAGTTCAATGATTTTCAATAAATATACTTTCTTAATTGATCTTGTAAGTTGTTGGAATTAAATGCAAAAGAGAGGGCTATTTTATAGATCAAGATGTTGAAAATCAGCAACTTTCGGTTAAGCATTTCCGGCATTTCGGTCGATCGAAAGATGAATAAAGCCGTTGTATATTTTAAACCGTTGAAATTTCAACTGAGCATTTCTGTCATTTCGGTCTAACAGAATTTCGGTCAATCGAAGTATAAGAATTTTGGAAATTAATTTTTATATCAAAATATTCATTTTTCCAAAATCTATTTCATATTATGAATCAAAAAAAATTTATGCAAGTGATGAATTATGAAAATAACTTGAGCTTTATGCACTTGCTAAAGATTGATGAGTTGATACATTTGCATATAAATTAAAGTTTCAATAAAGAACTTCTAAACTCTAATTTTCAAAGTTCTTGTTCTCTTCGAGTCTCTTTTGATCGCTTGTTCTTCAATGGATGACTATTTGAGCCTTTAACTGTTTAAGAAGATTTATATATGAAAAAACTCAAGAAACAAGACTTGTTAGAAACATAGGTATCTTGTTTGTTATAATCAAAACAAATGAAGCTAAATTAAATCATAAGTCTACACTTTTCACATGTGTCCTACTAGGGAATGGTTTTCTGAATTTGTTGACCTAAATGGAGGACAAATCCAAATAGGAAATGACATAAGTTGTCAAATAAAGGGAATTGGAAAGATCAAGCTACTGTTGAATAACTTCATTCTTGAACTTGATAACACAAGATATGTACCTGAGCTTAAATGAAATTTAATTTCTTTGGGTCAATTAGATGACAAGTATAATATCATGATTCATAAAGGCCCATTGAAAATCAAACAAGGAAATAAAAATGTTATCTCCTCTCTCAAATTAAATGGGATAGATATTGTCTCTGCTAAATCTGTGATTAATCATTGTTCTAGAGCTTTCAACTCTAAGTCTAACAAGTCTTTACTTTGGCATAAAAGACTTGGTCATATTTCTGAAAAAGATTTGAATATTCTGAATAATCTTGGTTGTTTTGGTAATGATAATATTAGAAAATTGGATTTATGTGAAAATTTTATTTTTGTAAAACAGAAAAGACTACATTTCAAAACTGGAATCCATAAATCTACTTTTATCTTAGATTATTTTCATTTTGACCTGTGGGGTCCAGCATCTGTAAATACTCTAAGTGGATTTAGGTTCTATCTTCTTATAGTAAATGATTTTTCAAGAAACAATGAACAAAAATGATTGAAAACTAAACCAACAAGGAAATCAAAGCACTTAGGACTAATAATGGACTTGAGTTTTGTAATTCTGAATTTGATTCTTTTTGTAAAGAATCTGGAATTATAAGACACTAAACTATAACATACATTTCTCAGCAAAATGGAGTTGCTGAGAGAATGAATAGATATCTTTTGGAAAAGGTTAGGTGTATGTTTTACAGTTCTGGCCTTCCAGATTTTTACTGGGGAGAAGCCCTGAAAACTGCAACTTATTTAATAAATAGAAGTCTTAGTAGTGCTATTGATTTTCAAGTCCCTAAAAAACTATGTCTGGAACGATATCAGATTATAGTAGACTCAAAATTTTTGGTTGCACTGCTTATTCACATCAAAGTGAAGGTAAGCTTGAACCCAGATCTATAAAATGTGTTTTTCTGGGTATGGAGATGGTGTTAAAGGGTATAGATTGTGGGTTAAGTTCCAAAATGGTTATAAAGTGATTGTTAGTCGAAATGTTATCTTTAATGAAAATGACATGCCTTGTAATAAGTCATCCAATACTAAAACTCCTGAAACTGCATCTATTAAAGAAACTATCCTGGAATATGAGACTGAAATGTTGTTACTCAAGATGGTTTTATTGAGGTCTACTCAAACTGAACCATTTCATCAACAAACTGAGTCTGAAAATGAAAATGAATCTGCTAATACTTTCCTTGCTGATTATCAACTTACTAGAGATAAAGAAATGAGATAAATAAGACCATATACTAGATTCAATTATGATGAATTTGTTACTTTATTTTCTGCTCTCAACTCTGTGAATTCTGAACCTGTTTCCTTTGATAATGCTATAAATTGTTCTGACTCAAAATTTTGGAAAGATGCTATGAATGAAGAAATGGACTCCCTTATTAAGAATGGTACTTTGGTTTTGGTTGACTGACCTAAGAATCAAAAGGTTGTTGATTGTAAGTGGATTTTTAAAATCAAACAAGGAGATTCTAATTCTGAAAGTAAAATGTATAAGGCCAGATTAGTGGATAAGGGGTTTACTCAAAAAGAAGGAGTGGATTACAATGAAATATTCTCTCTCGTGGCTAAGTACTCTCCAATCAGAATCTTGTTAGTTCTTACTGCACACTTTAACTGAAAATTGGATCAACTTGATGTCAAAATAGCTTTTCTAAATGGAGACCTTAATGAAACTATATATATGAATCAACCTTTGGGATTTGAAGTCAGATCCAGAACTGAAAAGGTTTGTTTGTTGAAAAAATCTCTCTATGGGCTGAAATAAGCCCCCAGGCAATGATATATCAAATTTAATTCTTATGTTCAGAAATTGGGTTTTGTTGGAAGCAATTATTATTCTTGTTTCTTTTTCAAAAGGTAAGGTGGACCTGAATCCATTTATTTTCTTTTGTATGTGGATGATATGTTACTTATCTGTCATGATAGATTTGAAATTGAATTTATCAAATCTGAATTTGAAATGAAAGATTTGAGATAGGCTAAAAGGATTCTTGAAATGGAAATAGAAAGGGATAATTGCATTTTGATGTTAAAACAAAGCTCTTATGTGAAGAAAATACTTGAAAAGTTTTCTATGCTTGAATGTAAACATGTTTCCTTGCCCATTGCTAATCATTTTGAATTGACTTGTGATCGATCACTTAAAACAAAGAAGAAATGAGAAGAATGGAAAATTTTCTTTATGCTAAAACAATAGGTTCTATAATGTATCTTATCGTATGTACTAGACTTGACTTAGCACATGGAATTAGTATTTTAAGCAAGTTCGTGGCCAATCTAGGTGAAACACACTGGCTGGCTATGAAATGGATGTTAAGATACCTAAAAGGTTCTTCTGATTTAGGTTTAGAAATTAAAAGAAGTAAAGAAGGAATAACATTAAAAGGTTACACTGATTCTGATTTTACTGGTGACTTAAATAAAAGAAGATCCACATCTTCATATATTTTCACTTTGTATGATGGTTACATTAGTTGGAAGTCACATTTACAAAAAATAGTTGCCTTGTCCTCAACTGAAGCTGAATATATTGCTGCATGTGATGATGTTAAAGAAAGTATTTGGTTAAAAGGTGTGTAAAATGAAATTGGTTTTGTAAATGATTCTGTTAGGATTTTTACTGATAATCAGAGTGGTATTCATCTAAGTAAAAATCATGTTTATCATGATAGAACTAAACACATAGATATTAAGTTTCATTTTGTAAGAAACATGGCAGAACGAGGATTGATAAGTTTGTTAAAATTCCTACAGAATTCAATCCTTCAAACCTGGGGACTAAGGTATTACCTTTGAATAATTTTAGAAACTGCTTAAAGATTCTGAATATCACTTAATGGTGTGATGATTAGAACTTCAAGTACTACTATTTGAAAATTTTGAACTAATTTTTGTTTTTTCTTTTTACAAGTTTTTTTGGAGCAAATGAAGCATTGTAAATATAGTATTCTAGATCCATTAACAGACCAAGAATAGTTCAGCAAGGTGGAGATTGTTAACTATTTTTGGGCTGCCTCACTACTTGGCATGTTGGATCGTCTGTGCGTTTGGGCTTATTTACAAGTGATATGAGTTGGCATCTTTAATTGGTTTTTTTCTCAGCCATACACGTGGCTGCTCCTCTCCCCTTAGATGATGATTGTTCATATGGGTATTTGACTTGGTCTCTGGCCTCCTGGATTCGAGAGGCTTCCATTATTCTTCGAGTTCTCTTGGCTTTCTCTTTTCTCTATGAGTGAAGTTTAGGGTTTTCTTCTTCCCTCTAAATCGTAATCATTCTGTGTGAATCTTCAATCCTTTCTTTGTGAATGTCTGTGTGGTTGGTAAGATTTAAGGGTTGATTAATTTGGGGTTACGATTGTATAGTTAAGGCTAGATCAAACTTGAAGAAACATTTGGTTTCTTCATACATATGTACTGATTCTTGTTCTGATTTTAGTAGATCTAGAGCTATATCATTTGTGGATGCTCAATGGGTTAGTAGGTCTTACGACTGAACATTCGGACCCTCCTGGGTGAAAAATCTTGTGTTTTGTTCTTTTATGTTTTGTGCGATTTCACTTGGTGTTGAGAACTGTGATCCTTTGTTATTGTGTATTGGGCTTTGCACGCAGTAAGTATCACAATGAGTGCGCTGATAGCTAGATGATGCAGTGAAAAGTTTTAAGACTAACACGTGACTAAAAGGCCGTTTCATTTTGAGAATGAATGTTGAGAATCGTGCATAATATAATATAGGTAATGATTTATATAGGAAATGATTCTCTAAACAACTAAATGGTTTAATATGGCAACAAGTAAAATGAAAGAACTAGTTAAGTTAAATAAAGAATATTGTTATGTTGTGACTCAAATTTCATGTGATTTGGAAGTTTGAATCATGAAAGAAATTTAGATAATTCTGGTTTGGAAATTCAGATAGATAAGGGATCAGATTTTATCATGGATTAAGAGTTTGATTAAGAAATGAATTTTGGGATGAAGGAAAACAAGGTAGAGGAAAAGTCGGTGAATTTTAGCTAATTGGGCACCTAGTTGCGCTCGAGCATCAAGGGAGAAAAATGAAGCAGGGAGCTAGTGCAAGCTTGCCACTCGAGCGGTGGTGACGGGAAGGATTTGTTTCCTAGTTCATTTTGGCCACAGATTGTGTGCTCTACTTCATCCATAACTTCAAGATTTTGCTCATATATATATATACTCCATGTAGTGTGGCTCTTAAAGGGTTCAACATAACAATTAGATCATTGTTATATACATTACAAATTTAAGAGAATTGTTTTGATTTAGATTAAGAGTATCAAATCTTGTAAACACAATTTTAGTTTCTTGGTGCGTGAAATTCTCCTCCTCTTCCACATAAATCTTTAATTCTTATGTGATCCATTATTTTTCATATTACTCTTATTTTCTTGTCTTTATTATATGGCCCGATTTTTAACAAGTGGTATTAGAGCAATTTCGGTATCTTATTTGCTTCTAACTAATATAATGAAATTTGACAAAAAGCCATAAAATCTGAGTTTTACTCTTGCTCCACCAACTTCATTCATACTCCAAAAATCAGTCATGTGATACTGCTTAGCTTGATTTGAGTCTTGAGATGCTCAAATTTTGCTCCAACTGACCAGCTAAATGTTGGTATACATATCCAATGGTTTTTTATGGTCTTCAACACTATACCAATAATAATCTGTGATACCCTCGTTTTGACGAGTATGGATCTTTTTGCTTTTTATCAATCTCATTGCTCTTGTATGAGTAACTACTACATAAGTTCTTCCACAAACCATAAATGCTTACAAATATGGAATTACTCAAAGTGTTTATTATAATAATTGTGTTTCGATCTCTCTCCCCAATTGATCTTAGCACAATATGATCAAATTCATGATCTTAAGTTATTGAATTATTGAGACCTTTCAAGACAAAAGCAGAGAAAGGACAATGGTTAGACATTGTTGACAAATACAGTGAAGATATGTCGTCTCATGCACGTTGCTGCTTGGTGTCTACAAGGTTACTATGCCAACAGACCTTCGATGTCAATGGTGATCAAAGTCTTGGAAGGTGTTCAAGATGTCCATAAATATTTAGATTATAGCTTCTTACCCTCAAGACTATGACAAACAAAATTCTAGAAGTTGATTTTCAAAATGCATCTCCATTACTTGCTTTGCTTATATCAGGACCACGGTGATTTAACAAATTATTGTGTTGAATTCTTCTTCTTCTTAAGGTACCTTTAGCTACCATTTCAAAAGACTTACACAATGTGTGTCTTTTCCTTGATAATATATGGTCATTTCAAGCTTAACATTATTCCAAAGTGTTGGGCAAATTGTTGTCAAACGACCTCTAGGACGATGATGTTAAATCAATATAATTTTATCAGTCAGTATCGACCAATTGATTGAACTAAAATATCGACCCCCAATGAAATGACCAGACCCTAAAATTATTTGGGGTCATTGGAAGCAGTCTAATTAATTAGAGCTGCTCATAGCATGTTCCCTCATTTCTTGGACAGCTTATTAAGTGTTGACCCACTTATTATTCACTTGGCCACTTACCGGTGTTTGGGCTTGGCCCATTACTATACCTAATGGTGTATTATGTATTGTTGCCTCCATTGCTTAGCCATTAACCATGTGTAATTGCTCCTTTAATTTGAGAGAAAAAATGGCTGCTCTTCTTTGTGATTGTGTAACGTCTTTCTTCTCCGTCCTTGTCTTTGTGGCTACAATTACATCTCCATACGTATGTCAATGGTGGGTAATACTAAAGCAATCGAAGTTAGGAATAGTTTGAGGGATTTGGGTCAATTTCTTGAGGTATTGATTGTTAGATTGATACTAAGCCCAAAAAGCCATTGGTGATCAAATCTTCCGCTACAATCTGGTATCAGATCCAGTGGTGTGATTTTTTAGGACAAAGATCAATCCAAAAACCGTTCGTTTGAAGAAATCCCAAACTGGCCAAACCTGAAAACGTTGATTCCGGCCTAACCATTCACCGGTTGGAGAATGGAGGCCAGACCCAAACTCTATGGGTAGAGGCGCCATTAGGTTGTAGCATGTTGAGATAGCGGCAGCACATGGAGCCTTTTCTAGAGAAGTTTTCTATTTCAAGTTATATGGTTGATTTTGAATGGTTTTGCCCCTGGACACTCGGCTTGCGATTATCGATTGATCGTATCACTATATTTGTTGAAATTTTAAGGTGATAGTGGTGGCTCTAAATCAGTAAATTCGCATCTCTTGATATTTACGGACCTTCAGACGTGGTCCGCTCTGGTAAATTGGCCTACCATTTAAATTTCAGCATTAACGTATCATCATGTGGGGTGATAATAGGATTGGAGTTACTGTGTAGAATAACCATACCATAATTTAGGAATTAATTGCTCTTAACTGTTACGTGGTTAAGTATTTATTAGATAAAATCAGCTTATTATTTTTGTGATATGCTATATGTGAAACTGTTTGATTGGCATAGGTGCTTGTCCCTTGAACGACCACTATCAATATCAAGCCATCTCCATGACCTTCTGATACAATAAGATGCTTCATCTTATCTTTTGAATATAGAGCATCATAGACTTCTTCGGTAGTGAGAGTATTACGTCTATATGAAATCATGTCTCTAAAAGACATATATGAAGTGAGCAATGAACACAATAAAATCAATCCTAAATCTTTCTCATCGTATTTGACCTTCAAAGTCTCCAAATCAGTAATGACTTTCTTAAAAGCATTTATGTGATCTTCAAGAGATGTACATTCTGTTACACGATGAGAACATAGACGTTGCTTTAGATGCAATTCGTTAGTAAGATTCTTCGTCATGCATAATTGCTTCAATTTTAACCATAAAACAGCGGTTGATTTCTTCTTCAAAATGTCCCGAAGAATATTATTTGAATATGAAGATATATTTGAGATATTACATTTCTATCTCTCCGCTGTTTCTCATCTGGAGTCCAAGTTGTGGGCATCTGGTCAAATCTTAACAACGTATCTTCTAAATCCATTTGAGCGAGTACTACTTACATCTTTACCTGTCGTAAAAAGAATCTTGTATTGCGATTCAATAGCACAATATCATATTTCATTAATGTCATCACGAAAGATCAAGTTGAGCTATTAACTTGATAATAGGATTGGGGTTACCTGGAGTAACCATTGCTTATGCTATATTTTAGGAATTACTTGCTCTTAACTGTTATGTGGTTAAGTATTTATTTGATAAAATTAGCTTATTATTTTTGTGATATACTGTGTGTGAAATCATTTGATTGGCATATCTGTTTGTAACGACCACCATCAACAATGAGGCTATCTCCATAACCCTCAGATGCAACAAGATGCTTCATCTTCTCCTTCGAATAGAGAGCATCATAGACTTTTTCGATGGTAAGAGTATCACGACTATATAAAATCGTGCATCTAAAAGACATGTGTGAAACGGGTAATGAACACAATAAAATCAATCTCAAATATTCTTCATCGTATTTGACCTTCAAGGTCTCCAAATTAGCGACGATTTCCTTAAAAATAGTTAGGCGATCTTCAAAAGATGTACCTTTTGTCATACGATGAAAGTATAGACGTTGCTTTAGATGCAATTTACTAGTGAGATTCTTCATCGTACATTTAACCATAATGCAACTGCTAAGTTCTTCTTCAAAACATCCTGAAGAATATTATTTGAAAGATGAAGATATATTTGAGATACGGCCTTTCGATCCCTCTATTGTTTCTCCTCCAAAGTTCAAGTTGTGGGTATCTTGTCAAATTCCAACAACATTTGAGCGAGTATAGCTTGCATCTTTACCTGCCACAAAGAGAATATTGTATTGCGATTCAATAGCAGAATATCATACATCATTGTCGTCATCACGAAAGATCAAGTTGAGCTATTAACTTGATCAAAAATCTCGATCTTCCCAAGAATTTCAAAATCAAAAACTCTGATACTAGTTTGTTAAGAAAGAAGATAATATCGAATTAATATAATACCAATTGTTGGAGACAATAAAAGATTATAGCCACAATATGAAGTAATTGATCATAAGGACACAAGAATAAAATAATTTGTAGATAATGGAGATTTTATTATAATATGGAGAAAGAATACAAAAAAAATGTGTTTACAATGTTTCTAACTTCTACTAAATCATAATAAAGATCCAACTATATATAGGGAATGTCCAATCCCTAATAGTAGAGTTTTAGTTGAAGTATAATACAAGAAATGTGGTTCAAAACAGAATAGAGGGGGGGAAATCGTGTAAAGCTGAAAAAAGCCCATGTGGGGTGTTGCAGCGCCCACTCTTCGGTCCTTTACTTCAAAACTTGATTTTTTTTCATCACAATTTCCTCTTCAAGTCTAACATGAATTTCAATTCTCAATTGGGTTCCAAGTAGAACTTCAACTAAAATCCGTCAAATAAACTTGAATAGGATTTCATAATAGCATTCTCCTGTGGCTTTTTAGACTCTGTTATAATGTCTAATTTAAATTTTAATTTAGTATTATTAGCTTTAATTATTACTTTTTCCGATCAAATGGAGAGAGAGAAAAAAAATCTACTTACTTTTTTAAGCATAAATTTAAACTTGCAAAAAAACCTATAGAATAAATAAGGGTTTAGCTTTTCAATCTTTTACATAGTGGGTTTATGCGTTCAAAACTTTCAAAAGTGAGGTTTTGAATCCCAACCTATTATAAATGTGATTTTAAATAATGAAAATCATTAATTTAAATGTTAAAATAGCAGGCAATTTTCAGCCGCCCAATTGAAGATAAATGTTAAGTGGTTTGACAAATAAGTTAGGGATCCAAAACTTTACTTCTAAAATTAGGGAGATCTATAACCACACCACATGAGAAATTGGAAATCAGACCCTAATTTACAAGTGTCAAGAAAACAAAAGAATAATGTTATTTGTAAGAAATGCTCATAATCAGCAGTATACTTGTTGTGAGGTAAGTGCCAAATTCATTAATGAAGTTGGAATGCATTTTAATTCTTTGATGAATGTTGCAGTAATCCACTATCATATAGACAGTTATTTGTAACCATTGCTTACAAATAACATTATTCAAAACAAAAATTGAAATTTGAAGGCTAATCACAAAATAAAAATTGAAATTTGAAGGTAAATTAAAATCTTCATGGTCTTAATAACATCTTTGAGTATCTCGGTTCACGACAAGAATCTCGACAATGGTAGTGATGTTTGACTTGATTGAAACTCAATTTGATTAGTTAACATAACTGATAGCCTATTTCAGTAAAAATCTGTCAAGGCACTGAACTTAAACGAGTCATTTTTGTTTTTAGGTTTGAACTTAATTTTTTTTAATTTATTTTTATTTTCAAATTTGTTAGTCATTATTTGCATTATGCTATAGTTATCTCTGTGTAACTTATGATCATTTGAAAGAAAAAGAAGGGGAGAAATAGATTTTTTTAATTTCTTTAGGCCCCTGCTTGAAATGGAAATGAAAAATCATTAAAACTTGATTTAAAGTCTTTTTTTTTTTTTTTTCTTTTTTTCTTTTTTAATGTTATTAAGCACAATCTAATTTTTCTAAAATCAGATTTCATGTTATAGTTTTCAAAAATCAGATATTTTAGATATAAATACAAATTTTTTATATTTAATTAAATATTAATAATAATATTATAAAAATTAATTTATATACACCCATCCCACCCCTAAAATTAATTATCAAACCCTAACTCACCCCGTCTCTCTCAAGCTCGATTTCAAGTCGACGCCGTCGACTCGCCCGATGCAGCAACCCAATCGTCGGACCTCCCTTCTCCTCCTCCCTCCCTCCCGTCTCCACCCTAATTCACGTCGCGCGATGCCGCCCTAATTTGCAGTTGCGTCGCGACACTTAGTAGCAGCGTCGCGCAGTGACAACGGTACTGCGAATCGCAACAGCGACGCTGCCCTAATTCGCAGCAGCGTCGCGCGACGTTGCCGTTCTCAGTTCTTTTGCTGTGGTTTGTGGTGGTGCGACGGGGATGGAGACAGAGACGGAGAGGGTTTATTAGATCTAGTGGTGGCAGTGGCGGCGACTCTTCTCTCCCCGGCGACTTGCAGTGCGACGGCGGTTGGGTGCGGTGGTTGGTCTCAAAACCCCATCACCACCGTCGCCAGATATTGTTGATTCTTTGGTGGGGGTGGTGTAAACGGAGATGGTGGTGTGTATGTGTGTTGTGGGTGTGCTATTGGGGGGTTTGACGGTAGCAGGAGGCGATTTTGTGGATTCTTTGGTGGGGGTGGTATAAATGGATATGGTGGTGGTGTATGTGTGTTGCGAGTGTGGTGGTGGGGGGTTTGGTGGTTGTGCAGTGATTTTGTTGGGGGCGGTCG
>CAIGRF010129106.1:5861-25989 GCA_903798235.1 Fraxinus ornus | reverse complement strand
TTGGGAGAAATCGTGAATTAATCAAGTTGTTCCAACCAGTGGCGGAGCTACAAGGTGCCATTTCGGGTCATCTAACTCATAGAATTTTCTCATTTCTCCTTTTTTACAATATTCTCAATTCCGAGCTAGTGTACTTTTTCCCCTTTAGCAAGATCGAGCAACGACAAAAATCTCATTTTCCCCCTCCAACCCAGGGTTTGTCGACTACAAAAAATTACATTCTTCATCAACGACTCAACCTACTGAACAGGAGCCCTCAAATTGAAAGTAAATTTGAGTTGCTTCTCCTTCACTCAGTCTTCTCGTCTTTCTCTCACTTTTAAGTTCTTCATTTTCCGGCAAAATTTTAGTTATTGCCCCAATTTTGGGTTTTTGATGATTTAAATTATTTTGTTTAATTATTTTTGTTGAGAGTTTGGATTATGCTTTAATTCACGCTATTTTATTGATTTTGCTTTTTGAAATTTTTTGTAAAATTTGGGATAGGCAATTTAGTGGTGAATTAGTGGGTTTGATGAGCCAATTTTATTGGAAGAAATCAATGAATACCATTGGATACTTTTTTTTTTTTTCCTCACTTCTCAAGTAATGGCTTTCCTCAACTTGATGACCTTGAATTTTTTATAAAATTGATTGTTGTCTATTATAATATTACGGAGTTAGAGGTTGAAATTGCAGAATATCATATCTAATGAAATTGTTTATAGGAATATTGCTTCATATTTGCTGCTGTGCTTTGTTGGAATAGTGAGACTTTGCCTATTGAAATTAATTGTATTTTTTTTTTTACAATGAAGATTCTCAAGAATTAATTGCATAATCGGATGAGAGATCAATGATTGAGTAATAGTTTGATAGCGTATATTGACAACGGTATATTTGACAATATTGATAACTTTATAATTATACGATATGTTCAAAATATGAAAACGTGTAGGCTACAATGTTAATTATGTATTGACACATTTTTATTAATATTATGTTATTTTAATAAAAACTATTATTTAATTTTTGATCCCACAATGAAAAAATGTCTTGACTCCGCCACTAATTCTAGCACCACAAAGTTGAACGCGGCCTAGGAAGAACAAATTGAAAATGAATGTGGATGCAGTTGTATCCTGGAAGAAAAAAAAAATCCTTTGGGATTGGAGCATATGTAGAAAGAACCTCTAGTTCACACCATCGAGGGATCACTTTTACTTACTATTTCAGGTGTACATGCATCTTTTCCATCGTTAGTTTGCTCAACGTGTAGCTAATCGAGTATCATTTCTAATTTTGAGTATTACTTATAGTGTTGAGACTACCCCTACTTTCTTATTGATGTCGCTTTTGCACGTGTTAGCTATAAAAAACTCCCTTGTACTCCACTATTACGGATCTAAAGTAAGAGTTTAGACCTTCGTTATTTGTTTTTATTTTGTAATCTAATATACAAATTACTATATCACTATAACCCTAAACCCTAAATCCTAAACCCAAAATTTACTTGGGTACTAGCGATTCTTCGAGTAGTTTAACAAATAAGTCCATAATTACAATATCAATTTTGCTATATGTACATTAAGTTCAACATTATTATGAGTTACAGATTTTTATACATTAATTTTAACAATATTTTAAATAATCAATGACATATATTTTGGCACATCGTGCAATGTCAAACTTCATGTAAACAAAGAGTGCACAAATAGTTGAAATCGCACAATATTTTGTGGTTTACAATAAGTCAAATATGTAGCTCTATTTTAACTTGTTTATATAGGACCCACCCACACAATGTTTATCTTAAAACATTTGCTTGTGTGTCGCTTAATTGCCAAACGTGCTCTTTGGTAACAAAAAGTTCAGAGTTGAAATTGGGAATTTATTAAAAGAAAAACTGAAAAATTAAAACGGGGCCAGGTTAGCACTTAGCAGTCATAAACTGAAAACAGAACTTGGACACGACAACAAAATTTATTATATCGGCGGTGTCATTTTTCCTCCCTTTTCATCTATCAAAATTACCTTTTAAAGTACATTCTGCTGAAATTCCAACCATGAAAATTCCTCTCGAAGAACTTTGCAAACAAGATTCTATTCGAACACCAATTTTTGCAATTTTTGTGGTTAATTCTTTCATTTTTGTGTAGTTTTCGGTGAACCCATTTAAAGCTTGTGTTCTTGTTCGTCTTGTGAATTGAACCATTTGAAGCTTCTCTTTTTGTTCGAGTTCGCCGATTTTAACCCGTTACATTTTTTTATTTTTTCTTTAATTACTAGGTAAGTGTTTTTCATTTTTATTTAATTTCTCTTGTTCCGTTACTGAAGTAGCATAATTCTGCCCACCTCAATTTCCTGTATTTGTTTGTTGCAGTTCTTGTGAATGAATTTGTTTCTGTTTCGGCGATGGTATTGAAACAAGATAGAGCCTCCTAAAAAAGAAACCTAGAAAATCTTCAATTTTATCTCTCTGGTGAGTGTAACTCTTCACTTGAGGTACTTTGTTTCCAATGAAGGTTGCGCCTTTGAATTTGACTTTATTTTCAGGAAATTATGCTGTGCTGAGTGTAATTTAATTTGTAAATTTCTCAAGAGCTTTTCAACAATAATTACTTTGAAATGGGTTCAAGTGGTGTTTTTTATCTTTTATCATTTACTACTAGGTACCTTTTAACAGCCTTTTATTATGATAATTTTATTGGCAGTGAGTTAAAGAATATTTTGTATTACTGCTTCACTTTGGCATGTTGATGTTGTGGATTCATAAAGAAGGTGTGGGAGATATTTCTCATGGTTTGGTGTGAGAATCTCGTGTCTGGCATGGAGGTTGGCAGATTTGTAATTTGAATGGGTTGTCTTTGTAAAATATACACTTCTTCGGTGTTGGATTGCATCAAATTGGTCATTAGTTGAAAGAGGGTGCCCAACCAAGGCAAGGAGATCAACAAGCCCTCTGATTTTGAGTAAATGATCATTGATTGACAAAGAATCCTTCTTTGTATGTTGCAATTGTGTCTTGAATTGCTTGATTTGGCACAAATCTGAGCGACGAAATAATTTCTAGGGTTTTCGATATATGAGCTGTCAAGTCAAAATTAACCATTGGTGTGAGAATATCAAGAAGCCGTGAAACTATAAGCTGATCATGTTGCTTCCAGTCTAGAAATTTTGAATTAATATTCCCTAGGGTTTCATCCGCCGGAGATAGGTTTGTGAGTGGAGGAGTTGAAATCTTGTAGTTGGTGACCTTGAATCATTGCTAAGACTTGCTTGCACCACACCAAGTA
Organism: Fraxinus ornus; assembly: GCA_903798235.1. Classification (NCBI taxonomy): domain Eukaryota; kingdom Viridiplantae; phylum Streptophyta; class Magnoliopsida; order Lamiales; family Oleaceae; genus Fraxinus; species Fraxinus ornus. The sequence goes on along the minus strand of CAIGRF010129106.1, from coordinate 22,714 downwards.
GTTATGATTGTTTAATTTCGAAAAAGAGGGTGAGAGAATAAAACTGGACTGAACTTAGGAGGAGTTTGTATCGTGGACCATGAACGAGTCTGTATGATGATACTTACATCTCTGCTACCGTGTTAGAGGAGCTGGAAAATGAATTTGAAATCTATGAAAGAAAAGAAATAATGAACAGAGAGAAAGAAGAGAAAAAGGGGGAAGTCCACTGTGTATCATCCTAGAAAAGAAGTTCAAGCTAAGCACGTGGCTTAAGCTTCTTTAAATAACTGATTAGGAAACTAACCAACTCTTAACAAAAGCCTACCAAGTCTTTACAATTCTTTAACAGGATTAACGAACAAAATAAACTGTTACTTAACTAAATAAACTAATTACTACAAACTCCCAGCTTGTTCTTTACTCTTAATAGTTAATATAAAAAAATGAGTTATTTTGGGTGGTGAGTGTAATTTTTCAAACCACTAGGGGTTTATGTTCGAAAATGACATATGTCTATTGCCTAGTTAAATTGATTTGTCTAAACATGGTGCAAATGGACATAAAGTTGCTTGTATTATGCTGTGCATAGTTGAATTAGCCAACAGGGCCTTTCATCTAGCCTCAGCGTTAAAGTTAAAGAAGCTATCATATTTTACAGAAATCACTTTTATTATTGATTTTGTTTTTTTTCCAGTCAGTGAGAAAGATAATTTCAATTTTATTACCATGCATAACCCCAACGAGGATCGTTTTTTCCCACAGTTGAACCTTCTTGTTCATCATCTTTATTTTTCATCGGTGACAAAAGTAACATCTTTGTTTCATTGACTATACATGGTATTTTCACCGTTTTGTTTATTATGTTATCTTGTTTTGACACATCTTCACATTTTTAGGCATGAATATTGTGTTTCTGTTGGAGTGGTAGTTCCAATGTCCTAAAATGATGAGTACTGATCATTTAATCCAGTTACAGAACAGAGATGAAGCTGAATCTGAACATTGCTGCTTTCTTTGTTGAAAGACTTTTTCCTCTTTCCATTTCTCATAGGGTACTTAGAGAAGGTCTCTACTAACTTGGTAAATACGGCAAATTATTTACACAACTGATGGTGTGAAAGCACAAGGAAGCCATAGTAAATCTTGATATCACTCTGTCAATATGAAAGATAATTTTTGGGTGGAGGAAGTCAATGGGCAACAGTCGGTTCCTATAAGAAGGAAGAGAAAAGTTATGCAAAGAAAAATACAGTTTATTGGTTGGGGCTCTAAGCCGTTGATTGAATTTCTTCAATCAATTGGTGAGGATACTGGAAAAAAGTACTCTAAGGTAGAGTTGGTTAAAACAATTACTCGATATGTTAAAAACAAATGCCTTAATAGCCCGGAAAAGAAGAAAAAAATTCTATGTGATGAGAGACTCTATGCTCTTTTTGGAAAGAAATCTTTATCACAAGCAAAAATCCATTATTTGCTGGAAGAACACTTGGCAGAAAACCAAGATGAATCAGATGATGAAGACTGTTCAGAAGAGGAGAATTATGAAGGAAAGAGTGCCTCAGGTTTGAAAACTGGACCGACTGGCAAAATCATTAAAGTTCCCGAGACTCCAAAAAGCTGCTATGCTGCTATTATTCCTGAAAACATCAAGCTTGTTTATTTACGAAGGAGTTTAGTTCAGGATCTTCTCAAGGTTCCTGAAAACTTTGATACAAAAGTAGTTGGAAGCTTTGTTCGGCTCAAATCTGACCGGAATGACATTTTCCAGAAGCACCCCTTCCATCTTGAGCAAGTTACAGGTAATTAACCTCATATTATATAAGTTGCATGGTTTCAAGTGCATTTAATGCTGCTACTATCTAAATTATGTGTTTTCCATTTTAGTGCATTATCCGTCATTATGGAATCTTATTTAACATAGGTTTCTCGAGAGAAGTTGTGTATGTCCAGGATTCCTGAATTTATGAGAAAAATGTAAGAAAGGAATTTGAAAAGTGTGAAATTCTGAATTTTCAGATATCCGATAACAATTGGGATCATATTGCTTTCTTCAGATAAGATGTTAATTCTGTCCAACACTTCACATACTACAACCATAAAGTCTTCCAACCATAAAAGAAAAATACGAAAAATAAAAGAATAACGGTAGTAACATTATTATTCATTGCAGATCTGGGAGTATCTGTTGGTGTTGTTTATATGGCCTTGAAAGTTTAAGTGGCAAATTATTCTTGTGACAGAATATATCTACTAGCACAATTTATTGCATGAAAATTATGTGGGCTTTTATAGATCCAAATCACTATTTCAACTTAATTGTTTCTTATGAAACTGTCGCACTTGTGTGCTTTTTTCTTCTCCATGTTTCAGAGATGATTGTAGAAGAGCGTTTACAATGTTCCCGCCGAGTTATTAGTAGTTGCTCAGTATATTATCATTGCTGAAAGGATCAATACCTCTTTACGAAATCTAAATTTGATTTATCCAAAAAGTCCAATATCTGAGTGGTACAAGTAATTCCTATTGATATCTAATATCTCCCAACTGACAAGAAGTTTAACAGCGGTGACATGATTACATATGCCATTCCTTTTCTGTTTTCTTTCACTAGATGCTATATCTTTGTATTGTTTATGTCTTTATGATTAGCACTGCAAAATTGTTACTTTTACAGGTATAAAATATGTTTCTGGAGCTGCTGATGTGGTTTGTGGAGTTCGCCTTCAAGTTTCCAATTGTTTAGGTGACACTCCTATTAGTATGCTGTCAGATGATAATTTTTCGGAGGTAATTCATTAAGAAAAAAAAAAAGCATTTTGTGATGTAAGCAAAAATTTGTTTCTACATTGCAACCTGAGACCTAGTTCAAGGTTTCTAGAGAGATAAGAGTTAAGCTATCTGTTTCAGTTCTTATAGAAGGAATTTTTTTTTAGTTTTTGATATGTATTTTCCTCTTTAGACAGAGAATTTTTAATCCTAACAATGTTTGTAGATTAGCGTTTTTGTTTTCTCAGAAACTTAGATGCATACTTTTATGAGCTTCGTACGAATATTTTAATTCCAATATGAAGTGATATGTACTCTAGAAGAGTCTTCGAGTTGCAGAATTTCTTTCTATTGAAGAAATCTGTATTAGTTTTTATTATCCCTCTCGTAAGGAACCTAATTTATTGCCGAACTGAGATAACCCTCAAAACAACTGGCATTCAGATCCTATCACCATCATCACACTCTATTTTTTAATATCGAACTTAGAAGCCTAGTTGTTCTCAAGCTTCCCAGTGGTGGCTGCTCAACCTCACAGAGTAAAACAATTTTGTTACTTATGATACAGTTCACAGCCTCTGAATCCTTAATTATCTCTTTCTTTCTTTTATTTTTTTAATCAACACTATGTTTACTTGAAACCGTGTTGGCTATGAGAATTATACCAAAACCAACTTAGTCTCACCATTCCTAGTGTGTTTGACATAGGAATAATAATGAGCCTATTCAACATGTACAATAATTTATGTCCTTATGGTGCTTTGAAGGTTGTTAAATAGCAGTCAAGATTATATATCATGGACCACAGTCTTGTGATCTTGACCTATGATGCTGCACTGACACCCCTAATAGAATGGTGTGTCCGTGTCTGACATGTGTTGTGTCAAACTCGGAAACTCCTCGGACACTCAAGAACATGTATCCAACAAGCCACGTGCTCTTGTCTTACTTTTTATGTATCTTTTAAATTATCAACACTCAAGGGATAATTTAGAAACACCCCTTAGACAAGCGCTGAGACGTTGTGCCGTGTCATATAATGAAAATTATAAAAATAAAGATATAATATATGATTTTAAAATTTTAAAGAATTTAAATGGATGTGTCCTTGTCCTACTTTTTCAAAACTTACATGTCGACGAGTCAATGTCATGTTGATATCCGACATGCGTGTCCATGAAACTTAGTTCTTGTCCCACTTCGTCTTATACCAAGAAATTTAATTTCCAAACAATGGACAGACATTCCTGTCAATGATTCTGTCATAAATATATCTACCAATTTTTCACAATCTGAATGAATGCAGTAATGGTGAAAATGGTCTTCATGATTGGTTGACCTAGAATGCATATATCTCCTATTTCCTGTCTTTTCTATCTCAAGTACAGAGTGTTTTCAGTAACCTCACTTGGATGCTTGATCTCTTGTGGGGAACTCTTTCTAATTTATCAATTTGGAGACGCACCTTGTTGTCTGTGGTGATTATTATTAAAATTTCTTAGTGATCCAAGCCGCTAAAGGTGTCCGTCTCATGAAATATATTCTTTACATTATGCAGTTCACTGACTATGCATAAAGATTGGTATGCTTGTATTATTTGTTTATTTTTTTATTTTTTTAATGTAATAAAGCTTCAAATTTTGATCTGATGTGAATGGTCGCTTCTGTGCTTCAGAATATACTTGATTTCGTGTGAGTTTAAATTGTGTTTACGTATCATTTTCCACATCTTTTGCAGGAAGAATTGGAGGATTTGCGATACAGAGTGAAATCTGGTTCGCTTAAAAGGCCAACTGTTGTGAGATTTCTTAATCATTGCTTCAATTTTTTACTCATACAAGCACTGTCTCTATCATGCGTCACTAAGGAGAGTTTCTGTCATATTGCAATTGTTAAATAGAGGTTTTTGCTTGGAAGAATAAAATTATTGTCTGTATAAATTGGGAGAAATCATGAGTATCATTCTTTCTTTGTGGATCAGTAAAATATGATTTCATAAATAGAAAGAAATCTCAATTGTATAGTCCTTTTGATGTGATTAACCTTGCAGCATGCTACTCGATACACGACATCATGATATTCTTGAAGGTAAGGAAGATAGTATACTAGATGTGCCATTATATGCATGACTTAATAGTACAAATAAGAAGTTCCTTGCCTTCCACAACTTATCTCATTCCCGTTCACAAATTTTTGGAATTGAATAGGATCAGGATCAAACGTTATTCTATGGTATTTACATGGGGTTCTTCTTTAAGAAAGTCCCAAAGAGTGCTTAGTTGATCCATGATTTATGTTTCATCTTTCGTTTGTTTTGGAAATCTATCAATCAATTCCGATTCTATCTTTTTCTCTTGATTCATTTCCAATCGAGATGTATAGATCCAATTCATGGATTAATGAAAATTTGCAAAAGCTCAATTTGCCTTTGCCATTTTACGAGTCTTTTCCTTTTTTTCGTATGACATCGCCACTTCATTTGGCAGCATCCACTAATTTGGAACATAATTTAAAAGCCATATTTCAACCCAGACATTTACATGATGTCGCTAATAACCAACTAATGTCAAGTTATTTTCCTTGTGTGGATCCTATTTTAATGGGAAGTTGATGAGTTGATCCGCCTCAACGTTTTGCTTTTTACTGTTATATTGAGAGTTACAATATACCTTCTCAATTCATCCTATTTTATTAGATCCGAGGTGTGATAGGGTTATGAATGATGAATTGGATATGGACAATTCCAATAAGATTTCATTCTTGAATAAAAATTCATTTTTTGGTTTATTTTATAATTCCATGATCGGAACAATCAAGGATATGCGTTAATACTACAATTTTATTAGAAGAGAGTTTTCAAGAAATAACAGATCAATTCACACTATCAATAACAAGTCGGATCTAGTGTACCGTAAGTGATTTGCCTTTTTTATTGATTCCTACGGGTTGGGTCAAAAACAATTCTGGAATGAGGCTGGGGATGAATTGAAAAGAAATATTTATATTGGTTCTACCTCCTATTTTTTGTGAAGAGAATGAATCTTTTTCTCGAATGTTTAGGCAAAAATTCAGACCTCCCGTGGGAATGATTTGGAAGATCCAAAATAAAAAAAAAATACTGGTATTTGCTAGAAACTACATAATGTAGGCAGTCAATCAATATATATTGATAAGAAATTTGATTCAAATTCAATATACTATCTACAGGTACATAAGAAATGTATTGCATCGATTCTTTTTAATAAATAGATCTGATTGCAACTTCCAATAAGAAATTGAAAGGGATCAAATATGAGAAGATATTGAAATAAGATCCACACAAGGAAAAACACTTGTCATTCGTTGGTTATTAGCGGCATCCTAAAAACGTCAAGTCGAAATATGGCTTTCCTTTTTTACATGAGGTTTCTAAAAATTTGTCTTTATGGTGATATAAATATGTGATGGTGGTTGAGGTGCACCACTTCACATGGATTACAAATATTGACGCTTGAGGAAGACACGTGATAATTGGAAATCCTTTGACTGTATACGATAATTTGCTGTAACACCGTGCAAATAAATTAGGAAGTTCTCCACCCTTTGCATAAGGGTACAGTTCCTAACCAATTCTTTTTGACATTTGGGTTCCCATATCTTGCTCAACCCAATAAATAGAGCTATCAGGGATTGGCTATTACTTAGACTTGAAACTTGCAGAATTCATTGGTGTTTTGTGATGCTTGGTCCAAGTGATAACTCTGACCAACATCTCAGCCCAGTGCTATTTTCCTAATAAATAAATTCATAGATGAGCTCTAGATAAAACATTTTATAATTGTAACATATTTACGATTGCCATAATACGCTCGGTACTTTCTAATGGTAACTTTTGATTGGAATTTCTTGCAAGTATTCATGCGAATATTTATTACAAGCAGTCATTACAAGTACAACTGGGATTTTGAAAGGAGATAGAAATCTGTAAATTGTGTCTGTTGTGCCTGTATAATAGGCATGAAGTAAATTAAATATTCTTACGATCCATAATGTACCTTCACTTCTTCCAGTACTTGCCTTATTTTTCTCTTCTTCCCCTCTTCGTCCTTGTTACAATAGAATAAAACTATCCAGCTTATTTTTGATAATTTCCTAGTTTCAAGAGCTTTCTAACTCATTGTCATTGCAGTTCATTCAACGTCTTCTTCTGCCTGATATTAGTTTATATACTTGATTAGTAATTTGCCTTCTTGTTTGATAAATTAGTTGTTTAGCATAACCTGGACATTTCTGATCAACATGTAATCTGTGTACTTACATCATTGAAAATCAATTTTCCATCATTTGACTTATTCTTTTTGATTCTTGTATTTATACTAATAACATTGACAGGTGGAGCTTGAACTAAAGGCTCAACTCTTGCATGTGGACATAACGAAGCATGTACATACTTCTACTTTCATTTTCTTTAATTTAGGATGAGATTTAGTATCAAATTGAGCTCCCACCCCTGTTTCAACTTTTCAGTTCTTTAAAACATGTCTGTTTAAGATCTCACCTTTTTTCATAACACACTGAATTATTGGAATGCGTACACGGGAAGAAGCATGAATTTGTGTTATGCATTGCTAATATGTACTTTTGAAATTACAATAATCTGAACTGGAGTCTTCTACAAGAGATTAATTTTTATGTCTTGAACCAATAAATCAATGTATGATATGTTTACAAATCAAATAGCATTGGTTTGTTGAATTAGATCATTGAGGAGAAGAAAGCTTACCAAGTATATCAAAACTGATCATTCAGAAAACGTATATAAGATTTGTACATTATTTCTACTATTTCCTAGCAATAAGATCTTGTTTTTCGTCTAACCCTAACCAAAAAATTAAAAATCCTATTACATTCAAAGAAACAACTTAATTGTTTGTCAAAATCTGTACGGTCCATGCATATTCAGATTCTTACAAGATAAGGAATCAGATGAAAATTATCATTATCATAAGAAAATTGATCTCTCATAGAATGCTAGAATCCAGCTGGTTGATTTTTACCTGCCAATGGTAATAAATGTTGATATTCAAACATCTTGATCTATCATCTTAGTAATATTATGAAAAAGATGTCAGTAAAGTGAATACTTTAATTTTATGTGCTAATAAAATCAGCGAGACAAATATATTAAGAAGTCTCTTTAATTTCATGTTTAATTTTTTAGGCTTTATTGGCGATTTCCTTACATCACTTAAACTATTGCATCTCAAACAAGTAGCTTAGGGATTTTATTCATTACAATTGGTCTTGAGATGGTTGCCTTGATATGTCACCGGAGTCAGACTTGGAAAGGTTTTGAATTCCACTTTTACTCTTATTGTACCATAGTTGACACTGAGTCTTGGTTGTGCCAAGTTGTATCTTGTTGTATTTCTTACTGAGGAGGACATTCGATAATCAACAAGTGAATCATGTACAAGATCGTGGAGCTCATTCAGCAAATAACTGCTTGTAGTCAATATCTTTGGTACCTTAATTTGACAGTGAGTTATGACTATGGTTTTGTAAAATGGGGCATTAACGCTTTATTTTTGTGAAGTTAGAGAGTCACAATTAGAATTGGATGGTGCTTATGACTGTGTAGTGCAACTGTTACCAAACCTGGGTAAAGGAGGATGAGTTATGTTAATTCGACGTTATCGTAAAACATTGATTATAAGGGCACACAGAGTAAAATGGAAGCAGATGATCGGTGTATCTGATCCAAAATAATTACTGGATCTGGTTTCATTGAGTCTATAGGATAATATCAACAGAAACTGAATGGAAATAAGGATTTCCATCACATTATTCTGAGCTAACTAAAGCTAAATATTATTAGGACAATCTGGAAGTTGGTCTTATTTTAAGCGACAATTTGATGAGATTGTGCATCTCATTAAGTATAGTGCTATTTATAACTATACTAAATTTAGTGGCAAGGCTGGGTATAGGGGTTCACTCAAACTTATTATTAACGGTCTTGTGAATGACATATCAGCCTTAAATGATTGTTTGAAATGATTATGTGAAGATATATACTCATTTATGGATAAATGATATTAATCCTTTTTTAGAAGTAATTATTTCTTTGGATCCTGCTTTGAGTTTCAAGTTCTTTCATAAAAAATCTTCCACTGTGATGCTCATAATTTCTACATTTTTTTATCTGATTATTGGAAACCTTTTTTTTAAAGGTTATAAATCTTTACAATTGTGTTTTGTTTTGGCTACAGTGGATTCCAAAAGAGCTTTCGTTGTTACAAAATCTCATTGATCGTGCAAATGAAAAAGGATGGAGAAAAGAATATCCTTTTGTATGTCTAATTTTTTGAAAAAGGATGGAGAAAAGAATGTATTAAACCACTCATTCTGAATTTTTTGAATGCGTATTTCTGATAGATATCTTCATTACATCATTAATGTGCTCGCACGCGGCAGGATTCATCTTATCTTATTTAGCTACCATCCCAATCATCCCCTGAGGACAAAGGAAGGCTCTTTCATGCAATGCAACTTAGCTTCTAGTGCTGTACTGCAATTCCATTACTTCACATCTGGGAATTTGAGTCCATGTAACCAAAAGCTTGGACGGCTACCCGATCGAAAACAATCACCTAATTTCTATACAGCTGCTTTTATCACATGGGGTTTTCCCTCTAAGGTGGAACACTACCTAATGCTGTATTTTTACAAGAATAAAAGATTATCATTTTTGCAATTCTATTCAGGAATAGATAGATTCAGAATGTGTGATAGGATGGAAGCACTTGTCTTTCATTACATGAGCAGGCACTTTGAATTAGTGCCAGTCTCTAGAGTAGCTTTCAGTAAAAAATCCAGTTTTTAAAGTGAAGTTACAAATAGAAGGTAATTTTCTCCTTCTATGTGAACTTTTATACGTAATTCACAGGCTTCCTACCTGAGCCTAAATAGACCCAATGATGGCAGGAGCTATATTTTAAGTTTTAAGGGACTGATTTTCTGAAGTAGACTTCTGTCTCTGGCGTAGCATTTAACATCTGAACTTTACATTCTAAGCACGCCAACTTTCTTTGTTGTTTCATTGATTTTCTTGAGTAGACTGCTGCGTATGGCATAACATGTCACTAACTTTAACACTCTTAAGCATTGCCAGTTTTTTTGGGTTTCACTAGTGTTGGTCAATCGGCTGAAGGATCTCCAACTTATTTATAAAGATGTCTCCATGGAAAGTTATGTCCAGATTTCCATAATTAAACTTTTGAAATTTACTTTAGTTGTAAACCGCATCTAAGCATGAAATTGATATATTCGTGCTAAACAGAAATGCTGAGAGCTTGTATCAAAGTTTAACCTGCAGATGTGCAGTTCAACTTCAGTATAAGTTACTCAAGCAGTTGAACATCACTTGTATCCGTTTGACATCTTTATTGTACATTTTTGGTTGAGAGCTGGATCCCTGTAACAACTAGTTGTAAAACAAGCAACACTTCATTGACTGCTTCTGTGCTTCTTTGATTTCTGGATCCATTTTTCTAGTCACCTGTTATGCACCTTTTTCTTAATTCGATAGATTTTACAAAATTCGAGTACCTAGAAAGAAGGAAGCTGCTGCAGACACCATCTGAACAAGAGAAATTATTGCTTAATATTCCAAAAGTGATTGCTGAAGAACTAGAACTTGACAATGTTCCAGCTAGAGAAAAAGCTGAAGGAACTAGTTGCTTCCCACAATCAATTTTCAGAGGGAGTTCAGATGTCTCAATTAAAGATGCTTCAGGTTTGTTGTCTGAAGTCCAATCATTGCTTCAAATGTACCAAGTCCCAATATATTTATGAAAATATTTGAAAAATAAGATGAGCTTCACGGCATGTTGAAATTGTGTTCCAAGGTATCAGTTTTGATATTTCAAATATTTGCATTCCATCTCATGCTTCACAGGATTTGTATTGTAGGCATTTGTATTTTCATTTTAGAGCCTGTTTGATTCTCTTTAATTGGGAAAAAAAATGAGTTTTGAATAGTATTTTTAGGAGAATGTATGTTTAAAAAGTATGAAAAAGTTTTTGGTATATGTGTAGAATATTTTATTGTGTGGTTGAAAATGATCATGTTGCGAACCATAAAATAAATTAATGTACGTCAAACATGCACTCAGTAATGGATAAATTTACTACACATCCACGATAGGGTTCCTTAGTGTATGTTGTTTACCCTCACGAGTATAAGTTATCTACACTAGCATAATACCAATCTTCAGTTATACTCCACTCTATTGAATTAAGCGGATTACGTAAGAATTGAATTTATAGAGTTGAAAGACTTCTAGTAGAATAGGGAAACACCATCGAAATCACCAAAAATCTTTCCTTTTTTTTTTCTGACTAAGAACAAACCTGCTTATCATTGGACGAATAAGCTTAGATACTCCAAACTTTTATCATTTTTATGCAAGCTAACTAAGAGCTTTTGCTTGGTAAGTAAGTCAACTGAGGCTTGGCAATTTGATTTCTTATGGTTTAACTTATTAACATTTTCACCCATTTCAACCATAGATATTACTCTTTGTTTTTGTCCTTTAAATTGACATGTTTATGCTAACTAGTTTTCTCTAGAAACACCATAACAAGTCATAGATTTGGTTGATGACTGATAATACCAACACTTGATACTGAAGTAATTATTTATTTGATTAAATATATCTGGTATATTTAAGCAATGCCTCTTAAAATGGATAATATCCACTTAAAAGTTTGTTCAAGTCTTTGTGCTGTCTCGATTTGAATCCATAGAAATAAGCTCAAGCAAAAAAATAATAATAATTAAATAAAATAAAAAAATTAAGCATGTGTTTTATGTTGTGTACTTGTTTATACATGCGCACACCTCCCATTTTGGTTTCGCTTGTCTCCAATAAATTGCCACCCCTTTTCTTTTAGAAAGAATAAACTCTAGTGAATGTTTAATAAAAATTGACCCACTCACATATAGTAAATTGTGTTCATTATGATCTTATTTTTCATTGTATCTATAAAATATGTTGTATCCATTATTATAAAATATTATAAGATAATATACAATTTCCTCGCGGCCAAGTAAATCAATTTTTGTTAAGTATTCAATTACCTTCAGTGCCTGAATTATAATGACTTCCCAAACAAATTTTCAGATATAAAATTTTTTTTCCACTGATCAATTTAACTTTTGGAAGACTTGGTTATGGTGTTGCTTAGAAATTTATATTTTAAGGATGAGATGCACAACAGGTGTTTCTCGCAAAAAGCCAAAGTATATTTAGATCAAATTGAACATTTTTAATATTTATCTTTATACATTGTATCGAGAAGTAAGTTTCCAATTATCTATCTTGTCCTTAATAAAAAGGTTGAAGGGTTAACTTGGATTATGGTATAGTGTTTTTTGAGGAACCAGATCAAGTGAGAGTATGTTTTCTCATGAACTATTAGTTCTTAATCCTTCTATCCTGTTTTGATATGCATAGTGACTCCAATATTCTGTTACTGTTGGAAATCATCAATGGCTTAAATAAGATCCTTTGTTTGGAGAAAAAGTTGAAGTTATGTGCTCTGCAATCTTCTCATCCAGTTCTGGAAGTGCAGTTTCAGGGCCCAGGGATCTTGTGTCCCCGCCCTGTTGTATTTTCAATGGTTTGGAAGCTTAAAGGCTCATTGCAATCTCCTCTTTCAGTTCTTTTTAATGCAGTTACAGGGGCCAGGGATCTTATGTCCCCACCCTGAGATATTTTCAATGGTTTGGAAACTTAACAGCTCTTTGCAATCTCCTCATTCAGTTCTTTTTAATGCTGTTTCAGGGGCCATTGGTCTTGTGTCCCCACTCCAACATATTTTCAATGGTTCGGAAGCTGGTAAGGAACAACATGGTCACAAATTCATAGCTTCTAATGATCCAGATGGTAATTCTATGACCTTTTTACTTACTCAGTACTTGAATTATGTTTTATTGTATTTTATCGCATGCTTAATATACAATAGTCCTGTTATGGATTTTTTTTATGCGTTATAAGGATACAGTGCACAATCAATAAAAATAAGATTAGAAAAAAGATTTGCCAATGAAGCCATTTATTAAGCTAATGCCAGGGAAAGAATTGCAGTTGTGTGCTCTGCAATCTCATTTTATTCCTGTAATGCATTTTCAGGGTCCAAGGATCTTGGGTCCCCATCCCAACTTATTGTAAATGATTCAGAAGCTGGCAGAGAACGTCGTGGAGGCTTCATGGATGGAGTCATAGCTGCTAATGATCCTGGCGGTAATTCAATCACCTTTTATGAGATGGTATAAGTGAAATTGACATGAAGAGCGTGATTATCGGGAATCTTTGGATATAATTAACTTTTTTGAGAAAAGAAGATATAATTACATTAGTTGCAAGGTAACTCAAATATCAACATTTGATTCAACACGTGTACCTGAAAAAGACTAATTGCTAATTAGGTAGCTTTGGAGATAGCAAAACAAATTATGTTGCCAACAACATTGTTCGAATTGAAAGCATGGAAGTGAATAACCTATACATCTTAGGCACGCTCACAACGCCTACATATTGTCTGATTCTAGAATCTGTGGTACACATGTGGGTGGACCTTTTCCCCGAGATCAGTTAATCACTCTCCAACCGGCCAGTCAGCAGTTTAGTCAACAAGAAGCAAATACAATACAAGTGCTAAAGGAGCTAACCAACCAAGCTCGGAAATAGGGAAAGACTACCTAAAGACTCCTCCACTTGTATGCTGTGGGTGCTTTCCTTTTTTTTGGGCGGCAGGATTTCGATGAAGTCACTGACTCTTGAAATGTGGGCATGTGGGTGTGCAAGTGGTTATATCCATATAATCAACGGCCGCCAATACTATTTATTTTCGAGATGTAACTTTCTGACTGCTAGGATTTAAAAGCAGACCCTTAATTTGTAATATACCATCCAATGAAGCCATTTATTACGCCGGTCAAATATTTGCAGTTATGTACTCTGCCATCTTCTCATTCAGTTCTGTAATGCATTCCAGGGATCAAGGATCTTGTGTTACCATCCCAACTTATTGTGAATGATTCAGAAGCTGGCAAAGAACAATATGGAGGCTTCGTGTATGGAGTCATAGCTGCTAATGATCCTGGTGGTAATTCAATCACCTTTTAATTCCTCCATACTTGGATTATGTTTTCTTCTCTTTTTCGATACACTTGTACAGAAGCTATGTTATGGATTTTTTATTTATATATGTAGTCAAAAGAACCCACACTAAAACAGTTACAAGCTATCTATCTATGGAATCTTTGAAAGTTGGCAACTGACGACTTGTGTTGAAGTATTTTTATGGCCAAGAGCATGTGCTACAAGGATACAAGCCCAATCAAGTAATGATAGGACTAGAAAAAGAGACAAGAAGATAAAATTTCATTAGTTTCAAGGCATGAATATTTGCTTCAACATAGTAATTAGATAGCTTTGGAGATAGCAAAACAAATTGTCACCTTAGGGAGCAAGATGGAACATTTACTATTGACAGCAACCTTGTTTGAACTAAAAGCGTGGAAATAAATAATAACCAACACATCTTTTACACTCATAGGGACACATACTCAACTCTTGCATATGACCCTTTATTCATAATATTTCATCAAATGTACAGTTTATGAAGCAGCTGCCTTGTTGGGATTTATTCCAAATTGAATAGATGGACTACTATTTGGAATCCCAAATTTATTTTTTTAATCCTCAACTACTTGTGTACTCAGTAACCGAAGCCAATGAGACTTTTAAACAAGTGGAAGAAATACAAAGTCTGGTTCTCTATTTTCACTTGTGTTATTTTCAGTGCTTCGGCAGTCACGACAGTAATAAATGATGACAACCTTATCCCAGCACCAGCATCTTAGCTAGTAATACAGGGCAAAAATGATTTGAATGTCCTAAGCCTCTAGACTGTTTTTCATTTTGCAGGTTTATACGTATTAATTTTCTATATATGATAGCAAACTATATTTGATCTATCTTCTCTATAGTTTTGCAGCCCTTTTTGTTCCCTTGCTAATACCAACAAATGAATGCAGAGGATCAACAATCTGACTTTGTTCAAATAGAGATGCAGCATTCTGAGCCACCCGTCAATGGAAACTATGGACTGATGACGATTGTGGATTTGGAAGAAAAGGACCCTCTAAAAAAGCCGGAGAAACTGGAGGTGATTGATTTGAGTGATGATGAATTGCCACTCCAAAACTCAAAAATTGAGGGTCAACAAATTGCTTATGGGGACCCATGCAATCCTCAAATATGGCACTATGTGGATCCTCAGGGGATCATTCAAGGTCCCTTCTCATTGTACGACCTGAAACGGTGGAGTGATGCTGATTACTTCTATCCAGGTTTTACAGTTTGGAGAAGTGGCCAAAGCCAACATGATGCTGTTCCCTTACTCGACCTCCTCCACCAGATTTTTCCCTGTTGAATAAGTAGAGATGGTTAAGAAAACTTTTGAAGTCTTGAAGTCCAAGTTTCTGATCAGGTTTTATTTTTGCTCGTGAACTTTCTTCTTACAATATTGTAGACATAGAAGCCGTGTAAAAATAATACAGAAGATATCTTCATGGTAGTCGAAGTCGATTCTCAATGCACCGTGGTTACAAGAACAGTCTCCTCCTGATCCATTTTGTATTACCTCTTTGATTAGAGAGGTATCAGGGGTCTATAGTTTGTAAGGATTGTTTAATTGTTAAGTACTGCACTGTGTGTTTTTAAAAATGAATCTTTTTATCCAATTTATAGAATTGTTGCTGGATTTGGATCATTAAAAAATCTATTGAACCCTAATTGCAGATGTTACTAGATTTTTGAATTTTTTCGGGAAAATCCACGACTTTTTTTAATTTGATGACTTCTTTACTCGTGTTGATGTCTTACTAGAGATTCTATGTCGGGTGTCAACACCTCGTAGAAAAACGCATTCTGCATTGACTTTGTCGGTTTGTCCTAATACAACGTGCAAAATTTGAACATAAAAGATGATCGATATCTGTTGAAGCTAGTATGGATGTGTACTTTCATTCAAACTTGTTCTTATTGTATATACATGTCTATTATTATTGTGACCACAAGTGTATATTGACATATACACAATTAGGAGGACTACGATAGGGGAATTGGATTAATATGTAGTATATAGTATATATTTTTTTAATGAATATATACACGATAGGAATTTGGATCAGGATTTTGTTCAACTTTTAAAAATAAAATAATTTAATTAATTCATAAATACAACTTAGATATGAACAATAAGAGGGAAAACATAAATTAAAATTTTAAACTAAAAAAAATTTCCACAACATGAAAAAAAAAAAAGAAAAAGCTTTTAAATCTAATATAAAATGAAAATAAATAAATAAAATGTATTTAAAAAGAAAGGAAGCGATGATAATTCGTAAGGCAATTTATCACGATCTTAGCCCATGTTTGATGCACATTAAAATGGAAAAAAATTTATTTTTTTGGTGATGTGATAGTGAATATGATGTTGAAAATGAAATAAAAAGTCACTGATGTGATAAAAATATTATTTTATTGAAAAATATGTATTTAAAAATGAATAGAAAAATAAGAATGAAAAATTATAATGCCACTTAAACATGGGCTTGGCACTCACATTGCGGGCCCCACGTGGACCGTAGTTTCTATTTCATATGGCGAAATTACCTCAAACTAGAATCGAATTTTCAAAACTCTGCCATTCTTTCTGTGAAGTATGAAACGCGGAATGCTGTGTCAGAGAAATTATTAAATAGCAATTATTTTATTACTAATTGTATGCCTGTACAATGTACGGGTTTTAGTACTTTTAAGACAATATTAGTTTATCAAATATTAATGGTATTGTGAGACGTCGTAAGTTTTTATCTAATATAATAATTAATAAAATTTAATAATGATAATATTCTAGTAAGATTAAATGAAGAATTTTTTGTAGCAAAAAATTGTTATAAGGAAGAAATTATTGGGGACAATATTAATCATTTTTAAGTTTGCTAACGTTTCAAAATTTTTATAGTACACACTGAATAAGGAAGAAAG
>CAIGRF010129056.1:3856-19129 GCA_903798235.1 Fraxinus ornus | reverse complement strand
TTTGAGCTAATGATTTTGATCTCCTCCCAACAACAGGTTTAACGGGTTTAGCCATCTTCAATATTTGAGCTTTGCAAGTAATATAGTTGAAGGTGAAGTTCCAGTTCCCTATCAAATTGAATAACTGAACAAGTTAAAAGGTATATGAATCTTTCACACAATCAACTAAATGGAACACTTGCCTGCAAATCTTGGAAAGCTAATGAATTTACAGGTTCTCGCAATTTCATTCAATTCACTGGAGGGAGTCGTATCTGAAGCAGACTTCGCCTATTTGTCTGGAAAAATACCTGTGTCGCTGCAGTAGTGTGTCGATTTGAAGGTGTGCGATCTAGGGGATAACCTGTTTAGTGGAAATATACCGGGATGGATAGGCAAGAAACTTTCGAAACTCGTTATTCTCAACCTTCGTGTGAACAAGTTTCGTGTTTCACGGGAATTATGTCGTCTTACTGGACTCCAGATTTTGGACGTGGCGAGTAATAATCTGTGAGGAACCATACCGAGGTGCTTCAGTAACTTTCGTGGTATGGGCGGAAATCAAAAGTTGTCACCTGGTTTGAGTAGTCTGATATAAACGTCCGAACATGCAATGGAGAAAGGCCTATTTTTGCAATCATGGGCAGAAAACTTCTACATTACCTGTCATTTCACTTGAGTTCCATCACATCATTGCTCGGTTGTACTTTATTTCCTCCAATGTTTTGCATTTAGATTTTTCGAAAAATTGTTTATCGATATCCATGGATCACTTGCTGCACGCGGAGAAAGCAGAAAGGCAGTGAAGTTCTTTGTCTCCCGGATGTAGGGTGACCGCTCTTTGTATGTTAGTTTCAGTTGAATCGCTGCCCACTCGTGCATGATATTTCCAACCTACAAAGCAATTGCATTGAAGTCTCGAGAATTTTTTCTGCTCTAAATTCCGAACTCTAATTAGATGTATATCTTGAGGGAATAAACTCGGGACAGTTTTGTTACATTGCCAAACAACTTTGACAGAGTGTCACATGACATTCTGTCATTCTCCTGTTTGAAAAACACAACAATTTTTGCACCGATGAAAGCCTGCCAACGCTACTTCTGTCAAAGGGTGGATACCAAATTCTGGCAAAACGGCTTAATTCAACTCGGAGTTAAAATGAAAAAATTGAAATGTTTATAAGATGTATAAAAATTATTTGAAGGAAAAAGGTCAAAAATTGGTGGTACACATGAGAGTTTGCAAACTAACTTCAAACGTTCATGTACGATAGACTGACATCTTTCATGACCTACCATTTTTGGGGTAAAGTAGTTACATATTCGATATTCCTACATCAATTTACCACTAGTAAAAGTAGTGAAATAATAATCTTTTAATGTAAAAATATTGACATATTGTTGTACCAATCATTTTTAGAGTATTACGTAGTAATTATGCAGAGTTAGTATGACTGCCAACATCTTCATTATAGAGAATGGTAGCTCAAGAAATGTGAAAACGTGATAAATCTGAATTTAAATTAAAGTTTAATGATCCAATTGAACTCTTCCTGAAAGTTCAGTGACCGAGGGTGAAATTTCCCTAGCAAAATCAGATACTCTTTTTATTGCATTACTATTCCGTTTCACAGTACCAGCAACTAGGGGAAAAAATACGAAATCTCTCCTCGGAATTTGAGACTCGGATGCTGAAACCTCTCTATTTTACACAAAAATGCGTAATTCTTCGCCGCCGTCGCAGCAACAACCGGCCGATGCGCCTGAGCGGCGGCTGCGAGAGGCGGAGGAGCGGCTGCGAGAGGCCATAGAGGATCTGCAGATNAGGAGCGGCTGCGAGAGGCCATAGAGGATCTGCAGATGCGGCAGAGGCGCGCCAAGGGTGAGCTCCAACATCCGTGCGATCACGCCGATGAGTCCTGCGTTGCGAACGCCGTTGGAAACCTATGCCAGAGTTTCCTCCTTTCTTATGGCATTCGCGTGGGAATTGGAATCCTCCTCCGCGCCTTCAAGCTCGCCCGTCTCAAGTCTTATTCTTCTCTCCTCGATCTAAAGGTGGAAACCCTTGCTATATATGCTGGAAGTTATACTTTTTGAATTTCAATTATAATATTCGGTACTTGATCTCGATCTCAAGGTTCAATTGGGTATAGTAATCTTTAATGTAGAATTCATAGTGCTTTAATATGATAGTTGATGATTGATTGAGCTGGCTGGAGTATAGGATTGACTCAATTCATCTTGTTTTGGATAATATTATTTGATTTTTGAGTTAGGACGATGTAGTTAGTGAACAACTATGGACCAACTAAAATTGCAATTGGGATTTTAGTTATGAAATGCAGCTGTTTACATTGATTAAATGATATCGGAAATGCACTTATTTGTTGTTAATTAAATGTAAGAAAACAGAATATGGATATTGTAATGGTTTCCTAAGCTGTTGAAGTAATTTGTTGGATGTGAGTTTAGTGGGAAATATTAAGGTAAATTATTTGGAAGAATTTTTATTTATTTTTATCAAGTGTGTGATGATAAAGAAAGAGTGTGGAAGCTTTTTGATGAATTTGTCTGAGTGTGCTAGGAGGATATAGTAGCAAACTATAAATAACCTAGAGGGAATTGGGTATGTAGTTATCATATTCATACCCAAATCGGAGATTGCCATGGCTAAGGCACCGTATTCCTTGATTACCTGTTTAACTCTTAGGTCACTTATTAAAGAATATTCGGAAAATGAAAAAAATTATTTAGCGCTTTGACTAATGTGAACTACATAATTTCTTTTAAAATCTTTTGTAAATATGAACTTTAAATGGTTTCTCGTTGATCATTATGATATTAAATCGTGAATGAATTTTTTTCTTTTAGTTACAGACATTATTGATACTATTCTTTTATTAGTAACCTATTCCATTGCTACAATAAGTTTTTCTAATGTAAAATAAAGGATATTTTCCATTTTCAATTCTCAAATGATTCTGTACTCTATGGATGTCCTATAACCATTGTTTTAAAGGTTGTATGAAGCTTACACCCGAAGTCCCACATCATTTGTAAGGCTTATGTCACCATTTATTGAGAGCTGTGCCTCGAGTTATCTAGGCTTATGCCTCAAGTCTAAATTTTAGGGTGACTTAAGTATTTATTTCCCTAGCATTTTCCGACGTTTTATTGCCTACCTCAGCTTTTTGGAGTATTTTTTATAACTTAGAACATGGGCAATACTATTGTTTTCTTTCTTCTTCCTTCTGTGGGAAAGGAGAAGAAGAAGGCAACATGGCAAATGGAGAATGATGATAACAGATGAGGCGAACCTGATAATGATGGAAATACAATGTTGATATTTCCTTAAAGATTCTAAGTTCCACTCACCGCTTGGATTGCTGCCAACTTAAATAGAATATGGAGCTTCCTTAGTTAGTAGGCTTCCAGGCTCTGTGTGGTGACGGGGAATAACTTCCCCGTTCGTCCTTGGGACGGAAGCCTCCGTATCGGTAATGATGATATAGGAGATTTCTAGATTATTTTTTTTTATTACTAATTTGAGAACTTATTGTTTACTACTTTATTGTTATATTATATGTTTTTTTGCAAGTTATACTTTTAACTTTATTAATTTATTTTATTATAGATTTTTAAGATGGTATGTGGTTTATTATGAGCATTTTAACATACTTCTATATTCTTTTGAATTATTAGTGGTTTGTTTTGATGCATGCCTTGCCTCACATGGGTAAAATGCATGGGTACCGATCATACCTTTTCTGCTGTTACATGCCTGAGGGAAACCTTTTTCTCTGTATTTCTGTGAATGCATTCTGCACTCAGATATGCAAATGCAGTAAATCTCCGTTATCTTGTGCTGAACTATGGATTTGATTGCAGCAACTGGTATCCGAGAAAGACCTAATAGTAAGAGAGGAAGCATGTCGAATTGGTTTGCTCTTTGGGGGATTCACTGGTTCCTATCATGCTCTTAGATGTTTGCTGAGGAAGTGGAGAAAGAAAGAAACACCAATAAATGCGTAAGTTATGAAGTAATACTTTTTAACTTTATTTTTAAGATCATAGTATGCTACAATTCTTATGAAATCTATAAGTTATTTTGCTTGTTGATGCATGATATATCCAATTCCATATATATGACTTTGTTAAAGGGGATGATGGAGCAGAATTTTAGCAGGTTCAGTAGCAGGTTTGTCTATTTTGGCATTAGATGATTCCAGCCGGAGACGCACACTTGCTTTATATCTTTTGGCTAGGCTTGCTCAGGTAGGTGAATTTTTCTCGTGTTGATATTCTAAATTTGTTTATAATGACGAGCAAGGAAGAGTTCTATTCTTTATTTTCTCGTCTAATTGATTTGTTATTAAATCAGTGTGCATATAATTCTGCTAAGTCCAAAAACAAATTTCACCTTTGGGGAAGTCATTGGAGTCATGGAGATACTCTTCTCTTTGCAATAGCATGTGCACAGGTAATTTACAGACTGATTGATCATAAATTAAGATCGCACGCGTATGACGTTAAAGTTCTTATAAGAGGTGGCTTTACATATTATTTCGGTTCTTCTAACTTTTGAGGAGGTGTTAGTTATAACTCACCAACAATATGTTCTACTATGGCCCTCTTTTTGTTCAAGTTCTATTTATTTCTTTCTTCTCTAATAACTTTCTTTGCTGTCCAATTTCATAACATTTTAACAGGTTATGTATGCCTTCATAATGCGTCCTGAGAGCTTGCCAAAGTCGTATCAAGATTTTATTCAGAAAACTGGGCCAGTTGCTAAACCTGTGTATAAAGCTGTGAGGGATTGTTGTAGGGGATCTCCAGTTGATGTCGCCTCGCTATCTGCTTACCTGTCCACCAGAAAAGGACCCAGCACAGTAAAGTTGGAAGAGTTTCCCACTATTATACCCTGTTCTATGATCCACCCAGGCACAAACTCATGCTTGCTACATAATGCCAATGCTGCATCAGCTACTTTCAGGAAAACATTTCCTCTGTACTTCTCTTTGACGTTCGTGCCCTTTGTTGTTCTTCGCTTGCAAAAGGTACTTACTTTCATTTAGTTTTGCTCCACAACCCATCCCCCCTCCCTCCGGAAAATAGTACGAAATAAAAAATAATCAGCAGAGAGGGGGATAGAAGATTGAGTAAATAAAAACAAAGAGAAAGGAAGAAATGAATAGTTACTGTATGAGATATCGGTTTATAATATTGCTCTTTTCTGGCGATCAAAGTGATCGACTTAGTCAGATCAAGAATGGATTTTACCTCCCATATTGATCCAAGTACATAATTTTAAGGTACCTGCCCATTTGTTAAATTAATACCAATCCTATTTAGAGAAAGAATGGGTTCTTCCTTCTATCCGCTTATTTATGAGAATATGGAAAAGTGAGTGTAAGACATAATAGGTTCAGGAGTCTATTTTGGCTCACTGTTGTGGAAGTTTTTGAAATTCTCATCTAAGGGATTTTTTGTGTTGTTTCCTGTGCATATTTTCTAAGATATGAGAATGGCAAAACCTAAAAAAGTTAGTTGCATTTAAAACCGGAATAGCCATTTATAATTATTAACATTGATCGTCAAGTTTTCAGCATTGTGGATTGTCTTTCCATATAAAGAGGATAATAGTAGAAAGATGGACATGGAAGGATTGCATCATTTTGCTTTAGAGCTGCTGATAATTTAGCTGAAGTCTTTTGATGTATTCTAGTCAATAATCTGTTGTAAAAACTTCAGTTCATGGATGCTCCAGTTAGCACCTGCTGGCGTGCTGTTATAGGAGCTGCTCGCTCAACAACTTTCTTGTCTGCTTTTGTTGGAATTTTTCAGGTAACTGTTCCTTTGTACAATTTCATATGCCTCTACACAAGTTCTCTAATTTACTTCTCCATGTCACGAACAGGGAGTAATATGTTCCCACAGAAAAGTAGCATTGAAGGATCACAAGCTTGTATATTGGGTTGCTGGAGGAATAGCTGCCCTTTCTGTACTATTCGAAAAGAAAGCTCGACGCGGTGAACTTGCTTTGTATGTTCTTCCACGAGCAGGAGAATCTTTGTGGTATATTTTAGTGAACCGCCGATTGCTTCCAGATATCAAGAATGCTGAGGTAACAACCATGTCTGGAAGTAGTGTTCTTAAGGATATTTTCTTGTTTCCAACAGTGTCTGTGAAGGTTAACTAATTCCATTCCCTGGATGACTCTGAACTGTTATAGGTGGCTTTGTTCTGCGCATGTATGGGTGGAATAATGTACTATTTGGAACATGAACCTGATACCATGGCTCCATTCCTCAGGGGATTGATTCGTCGCTTCCTGGCAAGCAAAATTAGCAGTCCGAGTGTTTCATCAAATCGTAATGCTTCTTATACGTACCTACAAACTCTGGATGCCATTAAACAACCGAAGGTGCAGGACAATTCTGACACTGAAAATTCGGCCCAAGAAAAATACAATCTTGAGTCCATTCCCGGACTCTGAGCCGTTTTTCATTGCTCAAGAAACATAACCATTGGAGTCCAGAATGAACTTTTGGCATTGATTCATTCAATTCTAATTTGTAATTGGGGCAGCTCAGTTTCTACCTGAATAATTGTGACTCGGAGGGGTTAATGGATTTTTTATCCTTGCTCTTCTGCCACTGAATCTGGCTCCAACTGAATTGGATTGTTTGCGTTTTTTTTTTTTAGCTTATTTGTTCACGTGTAGTTGAAAAGAAATATTTAGGAGAGGACTATCTTATATAAACAAACGAAGCTTTGTATGGCTCTTTTCTTAACAACGGTGATATTTATCTGATTCGTTCTTTTTTTCCCTCCCAAGTGGCGTGCTGCCTCCCACTACATTTTCGTAAACGTCAATGAGCGTGGAATTGTTCAGTGAAGCTCCGTTGCTCTTAATGTTCCTCACCAGTAATTTCCCCGCCCTTATCCACCATCAAGCTTTTTGAAAGAAATCTAGTTACTATGTACCCAAAGCAATATCAATCAGGAAGATGTGAATTAATAATCAAGGCATTATAATGATTGCAACACTTAAGAAGGAAGTGCTCGGGAGACAGCTGCATGTGCATAATTTTTATTCAATTATTCTACGAGTACAGATAGGTTGACAGATACATGTGTCTGTCCCTTGATTTGAATTTTGGACCTCCCTTCCTTCACAGGGTTTTTGTACCAGGGTCAAACCCGGGCACTCCCCTATTGGTGGGGCGCAAAAACCCTGTGAAGGGGGCTTTGCCCTTGAATTTTTGATGCATGTCACACATGCAGCAATCAACCTACCTGTAGCAGAACTCATTTTTATTAGTCAAATAAGAAACACAACTGCCAATGTCATATTTTCACTTGTGAATATCCATAAATACGCTAATAATTGTTAAAACTTTTGAAATGCTACAAACACAATGTCACTGCTTTTATTCATTTCTCCTTCCAAACAATATAGGTGGGCAATCTATCAAGCCTGATCTTCCTGAACTCTGCATATCTCAAAGGTTTTGTTACCTATTTTACATGAAATGCCACTAAATTTGCAGGTAAAAAGGTGCTTCTGTGACAAGTTCCCGTTGGTAATGTCTCTCTTTGTCTCCTCTTCAATCACTCTCTTCAGGGAATCACTGATATCGCCTAAAGCCCAAGCTACAGATATATGAGGGCGTGGATCCTGTGAACACCATAGAAACAGTTGCGTATAATTCAGCTTTAAAAAGGAGAATATTGACTGGAGTTGTTAATATCAGAAACCAATGGAAATAAAGATAAATGCAAAGCCAAATGTTAGAACTAACCTTATAAAACTCTGGTAGATTATGTAGCCTGTAAACCTCGTTTACAGCTTGAATTTGTTTTCTTATCTGAGATGACACAATCCATATAAGTTTAAGCCTTCGAACATAAATTGAAGTTTCTAGTAAGCAGGTTATACTGACAAGAATGTATTGCCTTATGAGAGAGAACAAGTACAATTAATTGGAGCTCAGCCCCATACAGACCCACAAAGGTGCACACACCCACAGCAACACACATGCCCACAGCAAAGCACACACTCGGAGCCACACACACACAGCTAGTAGACTCGAAGGATTGATACAATCATATAGCAAGAAAGGTTGTTCAATTAAGCCATAATATAGCTCTTAACATTAACTAAAATTACTGATATAATAACTGCATGACCATATAACTATCTAAATTAACTATAATCACCCTGAAGAGAAAGGATAGATTACCATTCATGATAGGGTAGATAAAACATGACAATGTTAAAGTGAGGCTGAAAAGTCTTGTACTTTAAAAACAATTTATGAACATCATATTTCTTCGGTACCTCCACATACGATCTTTACACCACGAACATGATAGAAGTGAAACAACCAACATTGTTCTCAAATTAATTAAAAAGAATACATATAACTTGTCTTGTAGATGGTACATCTCCTAGCACATTTTTCTTGTCATTAGTAATGATAAAACAAAGTAATACAAGGATTGAGGGATTGAAAGTAAAAAATCAATCCTCGTCTTTAATCACGTTAGAATATAAGCATTTCTTATTCCAGTTCTAAGGCCACGGTTTCAGTTGCCAGATACAGACTTTGGAAACGAAAGCAAAAGTTCATAAAAACATCCATATAAATAGCTTTACTAAGGAAATTATATGAAATAAATCTTCTAATGCATAATTACTTATGTCATACCTCAAATAATCCTCCTGTTGTAACTTCCATTGAGAGAAATGTTCGGGTACGATCATCATTGACGAGAACTTCCCATTTATTGAAATCAATCCAATACCTACTTCCATTTTGGCAACCACTAATCTATAAGCATCACTTGAAGCTCGAAACACAAGAACCCAAAGATATGAAACTGCACAATATCGAGTTTTGAATTATGCAATCTCACCTCCTCTGGGAATGGAGCCTTTGGCGAAGCATACCGACCATGGATTCCCGTTGATGCACTCGAATCGGAATAGTTCTTCCCAAACTCACATGAAACTCCCTCCCCAATACAACTTGCTCCAATTTTCGTACATCATGAACCAAATTATTTAATGGGATATCTACATCAACCACATGAAGTCCGGGTACTACAGTTGTGACCCTTCTCAAAAACAGGGATAGCTCCTTTCTTGGTACCAACGGTATACTAACTAAAACCCAACAAGCAAAATCACCATTGAACATCACACTTAAAAACGAATAAATCCAGAAAATTAAATAAATGAATTACCTGGGATGTAAACATGCAAAGCAAAATTGCCTTCAACGTGGGGAAAGTTACGGACTCGATTGGGTTGATTGTTTTGTAATGACCAATCAAATGCACCTTTTATAAACAAAATATCAAACAATTGGTGGGCAAATATTTAAGAACTATTAATATGTAAAAACAAGTGGGGAAAAAATGATTACCGGACGAATTTGTGGGTTGGAGGAGATCGAGAGGGGGTAGCGGGAGAGTAGATGATGATTTATTCGATTCGGGTAAATGGATCGGGTCTGAATCAGTTTCGGAGTCGGATGATGTTTCTCCGTACGAAGCTCTCAGGGCTTCCATATTTTCTGTCAGTCTCCCCTTCTTTTCCCGTTTATTATTTTCTAAATTCTAAAATTATGTCTGAAAAGAGTCTGGCTTCGCTCTCTTTCTTCCCCAAGGGCTACTTACTGCTAAGACAGAATGGGCTGGGCCTGGGTCCTTGTATTCGTATACGAAGCAAGCATCAGGTAGTATCTCTAGTTCGCATCTTTGAGATGCGAGCTCGTCAATTCGTGAATTCTTGAGCTGCTATGCAGCTAGTGATGGCCGGCTCGGCTCGGCTCGTTACCCACGAGCTTGAGCTCGTGACTCTTTATAAAACGAGTCGAGCTCCTGCTCGGCTCGTTGCTCGTGGGCCGAGCCGAAGCATCAGGTAGTATCTCTAGTTCGCATCTTTGAGATGCGAGCTTATAATTCGTGAATTCTTGAGCTGCCATGCAGCTAGTGATGGCCGGCTCGGCTCGTTACCCACGAGCTCGAGCTCGTGACTCTTTATAAAACGCTCGTTGCTCGTGGGCCGAGCTGAGGGTGAGCTCGGCTCGGCCCACGAGCTCTTTGTATTTATTTATTTATTTATTTATTTTTTACTTTTTCACGTTTTTCTTAAAATTTTTCTTTAGTTTTTAACGAGTGGCCGGCTCGGCTTGTTGCCCACGAGCTCGAGCTCGTGGCTCGTTATAAAACGAGCCGAGCTCCTGCTCAGCTCGTTGCTCGTGGGCGAGCTCGGCTCGGCCCACGAGCTCGTACTGTAGCGAGCTAAGTCGAGCTACTCGGCTCGGGCTCGCCTTTTTAAATTTTTTTTTTTTAACTATCCTTCTATTTATAATAAATAAAAAAATAGACGAGCTGCTTGTCAAAAACGAGCTGAGCCGACCTGCTCGACTCGTGCTCGGGCTCATTCGAGCGGCTTGTGAGCAGCTACAGTACGAGCCGACGAACCGCTCGACTCGATTGCCACCACTAGCTATGCTTTAGTCTATCAACAAAGTAAACGTGACTAATCGATTCTATCTTTATCGTAATGGTATAATTACTCATTAGGTGTGAAAGCACAAAGTATCTCTAGTTCGCGTCC
Organism: Fraxinus ornus; assembly: GCA_903798235.1. NCBI lineage: Eukaryota > Viridiplantae > Streptophyta > Magnoliopsida > Lamiales > Oleaceae > Fraxinus > Fraxinus ornus. The sequence continues at coordinate 8,517 of CAIGRF010129056.1, read as the reverse complement.
TCGAGATGCTAGCTCTTCAATTAGTGAATTCTCGAGCTGCTATGCTTTAGTCTACCAACAAGGTAAAAGTAACTAATCGATTTTATCTTTATCGTAATGATATCATTACTCATTAGGTGCAACTTTCACACAAGTTTATAAAATTACCTTCAATTATTATACCAAATGTTTATTTATTTATTTATTTTTAACAATTAATTTATTTCAAAAATTATTTAACTATAAAATATATTACTGTTAAAATTCTTAAATTAAAAATTATATTTAATTGACTAAAAAATTGCATTTATTAATAAAATTTAAAAAATTACACTTAATACCACAATTAAAATTAAAGAAAACAATCCAATATGAATAAATACAAATACAGTTAAATTATTTAATAATAATAAAAGGATGTAAAAATGATATGATAGAAATTAAAATTTGTTGTAGCATCAAATGAACAACAAAATAGAAATTATAAAAAAAAAAAAACTCTAAAAAATCACTTGAAATGAATAGCGTCATACCAAATTTGGTTAAACATTATTCATTGCGCCAAATTGGCGCAGAGATTTGGTATATAGTTTTTGCATCAAATTGGTGAGATGTAAGGTTGGATATGCCCTAAAGCCATGTAAGTTTACTATGTGCCTTGTTTGGCCTTCATTTTCAAGAATTCATTTTTTTCTCTCAATCTTCAATAAAATAATTTTGCACGTAAATCCTAAATTTTTCTACTTTCTAACCGCACATTTTCCACAAAATCATTTTTTTCACAAAAAATATTTTTTTAAAAAAATATCTACCAAAACAAGGCATGATCACCATACATCAAGTACATAAATTTTAGATTCTAAAAAATAAATTTCATATTTAACATCAGGATGAGAATATGGTTGATAATCCACTCCTTTCGTGAAATGTCGAGCAAGCTTATATATGCTTTTTAGCATAGAAAGTTCAAATTTCATCTATGTTTAGCTCATGCATATAAACGGTTAAAAATATTCAAGCTACATTTTAGTCACACATTTTAAAGAGCACACAAGTACTACTCATTTATCCATCATTCATATATATCTGTTTATAATTGAAACAATTATAAACACTTCTCAAAATGTGCTAACAAAAGAGATAAGAGACACGTGAAGGAGGAGCAAAAGATGTGGAATGACTTAAATTTCAAAGTCCCGTATTAGTAATTTTTTGCTAAATCATGATCGGACCCCTACCAACGAGAGGAAGGGTAAGATCTGCTGAGCATCACAAGAAATTACGATACAAAAGGCACATTTTGCCTTCCTAAAACTGAGTTGTGTTCATCTTGACAACCACAGTAAGCTTTGGTGTGAACTACGTGTGAGACAAAAGCTTTACACCTTCAAGCAATCCGCAGTCCAAGGGAAAATCGAGCATGATCAGTCAAAGGGGTCGATCCTTGGATCATGCTCGCTTGCCATAGCCATCCCCGTGCAAAGGCATGTAGGGCACATGACCTGTAAAGGTGGATCGTACGTAAAAGTTGTTTAGAAATCCGAACACAGAATATAGGGACAGACTGACACAAATAGCCAACATTGTGTTCCTATTCACCAAAAAAGAAAAAGAAAAAGAAAAAGAGGAACTCCTCTTCGCGTCCTTGTAAAGATCCATTACATAAGATTAACAAATATTTTGTACGCGACCTTTCAAACAAAAAGGTCACGCAAGACAAAAGGTTCTTGCAGTGATTCAACACATGAGAAAATAGATGAAATCTGAACTCCGAGAGCATACCTTTCCTGCCCCTGAACAATTAGAACATCTTTCGGTTTTAGGTGGCAACATGTGTTGATCCCCACCATTTACTGTTGAGACCGGTTCAATAAGAACAATTGATCCAGTGTTTGAACAGCGTGCACAAGCAAGGTATCCTATAGCAAATGAAAAACATGTCAAAGGTTGGAAAATTTTGATTAGTAAAAGTCGTAGCCAGGACAAGGCCCGTTAATTATGTCAATATAACATGTGCGAACCATTTCCTACCAAAATTAAGCGTTAACTACCTGTTCCAAGACAGTACTTGCATCTCTTTTGCTCCTGCTGTTTTACATTGTTTATTTCAACTACCATCAATGCAGATATTACTCCAACCGCCCCTCCTGAGAATGATGCCACAATGGGATCAACCTGACTACAAAGCTCACAAAAATCACTTTCTGAATAAGAACACAGAAGCGTCTTCACAACTATTATCCGCTTATTTTGTGGGACCAACTACTCTTTTCATTATAAGGACATCCTAGGAGCGTACCTCAGTTGCATAGGTAGATGCATACTGCTGATAAAATCAGCATACGATGTCCCTCCTAATCCCAGTTTTAGTTCCAGCTGATATAAGCAACAAAAAGGCAAGACGTAGATTAGAACCTACGCGACCTTTTCAAGAACCTATAATTACAATTTCCTCAGTAACCCGTGAAACTTTTCTGGTGCAGCAAAACTTACAGTGGGAGCAAGAAGTCCACCGAAAAGCATGAAGCCAGTAATTAGAGAAAAACAAGTTGCATAGTATTGTTTAAGATTTGCGGATGTCTGGGAGGATAAATTTGTTAGATGCTAACTATATAGCAAGACGAGACAAGAATTAACAATATGCAAAGAAAGCATACCAGAGGAGGCAAAAATGGAATGAATGAAGGAAAATTAGGAAGCTCATTCTCTTGCTCTTCCTCTAAAATCCCCAGCTCCACTCTTTTAATTCTTTGCTGTATTCTTAGCCTACGAACCTACGAATTTTTTTGTTACTTCAAATCAACAGTAGAACGCGTATATAAATAGCAAAACATACTAGAAATTAAAGAGTTGCACACCAATAAATCAGTCAAAAATAAGAATCAAACAATCTATTAAGACTTGGTGTTCCTTCTTAAAACGTTAACCTTGTTATGTGAAAACTAACCTCCTCCATATGTAAAAAGATTTTATTCCTACGACTTCGAATATTATCCTGAATTTTCTGTAAATCCAGTTTAGCAAAATCTTGCACAGTCTCTGGCCCTTCTATTATACAAAACCTGCAATTGAACACGCTCACAAATCTAGAACTATGTTAAAACAATATCATGTTACAGGTTTATAAATATTTTACGCAGCAGAGTTTTCATTTGTCGATGAATCTGAACCCATTGAAGAAGCGTCTGAATCTAATGCCATTGATCTCCATTTGAGATTAGATTTTAGCTTTCCCTGGAGATAATATCGAGAATTGGATGAATAACACGGTGTAATTGAGTGTGAAATTGCTAAAACTCGAGATGAAGAAAACATTTCCTGAAAATTAAAGACTTAGTAGAATTGAAAGCAATTTGTTTGAGAGTTTTGAGTATGGATGAATGGAGACAAAAGGGAATATTAAGTAGAGTGTTGGTTTCAAGTGGTGGGCATATTATAGAAATAGTACTGTTCAATGGATAAAAATCTGGTGGGAAATTTGATTGTGGGTTATTGGTGTACCGTTGGTCGCGATCCAAATAAATGACTTGTACATGTCACTTTCATCTTCTTCCTCTTTTACTCGACTAACAATAAAATTTTATAATGATCAACAAATACGTATATGTACAAAATCATAAGATCGTGTATGAGGATTGATGTCTATCCAGTACTGAAAAATAAAAAAAGTTGATGACGGGAAACAGGGGCGGACCGAGAGCATTTGTGTTGTGGGGTCATTTTGGGATAAAAAATGAGAATTCAAAAAAAAAATGATAGGTAAAAAAAAAAAACTCAAAAAATAAAATTTGTNAATTCAAAAAAAAATGTTAGTTAAAAAAACTCAAAAATAAAATAAAATTGTAGGGTCATTTTGGGGTAAAAAATGAGAATTCAAACAAAAATGTTAGTTAAAAAAAAACTAAAAAAAAAAAATTTGTGAGGTCACTTGACCCCATGTGGGTCCGTCCCTGACGGGAGAGCTATTCATCGAAGCCCTGTGAAAGAGGATTGACTAACTATAGTGGACGTACCTTAGCAAAATACTTTGTTAGGTCAATTTTAATCCGCACGAAAGGCGTAACAATCTGGAGGGAGAGAGAGGCTCGGCATATGAATATCTATAAATGAAGGACCAAATAAACAAAGTCATTTACGGCGAGAAATTTCAGTTATCATTTAAATGTACATTTCGTGCTAATGATAATTGAAATTTGAAGCCACATACATTTCGACAATGAAACAAACATAGATTAAATATGAACTTATATTAAATATGAAGAAAAATAATATATGATATTTTTATTCCTCAGCCAGTTGGGTACAACAAAATTAGCACAATCATACAATCTTTATTATTAGTTAGTGACCGGTGACAAATCCAGGATTTTGAATGAGTATAACAATTATTTTTCTAAAACTAAAAATATATAATTTTGTTATATATATTAACAATATTCAGCAAATGACATGTTGACCAAGTTTGGTCTAATTCAAAGGAAGAGCACATGTTCGAATCTTTATTCTAATCCTCTCTCTATTACATTTGTTTTGGTAAAAATCGTAGAATTATAAAAATTGCACAATAAATTAATATAGAAGAGATTCGATCCAAGGGCTTCCTATGTGAATATGAAGGTTCTAACCAATTGAGCTATAAGAAATGTTTGAAAAAAAATGAATTACCAGATATATATATATAT
>CAIGRF010129000.1:0-14752 GCA_903798235.1 Fraxinus ornus | reverse complement strand
GCCGGGCTGTGGCGAAGAAGACGGTGGTCGGGTCGAACGGTGGTGGTGGAATCGTGAGTTGTCTCTTGTTGAAGGCTAAAGAGGAAAGGAAACCAATTGGGCAATTGACCAAATATATTTGCTGGGGCTTGGGCTGGCTATTTAATTAACTATTAGGTTAAAAAATGGCCCAACCGGCCAACCAATTAAAAAAGAAAAAAAGAGTGATGGGCCTGGGCCGGCCAACCCAATATTATAAGGTATAACAAAAGAGAAGAAAAAAAAAACAAAAGAAAGAAACTAGCCCTCCGGAGAAGACGAACCAGTGCGGCGCGACGACAAGGCTGCAATTCTTCCTCCCAAAAATTCTTCCGGCGGAGCCCAGCACGGGCGGCCGTCCCCCTGGCCGGGTGCTGGGTCCGCCACTGCCATCAATACTTTTGTCTCGACGGGCAAATTGAGGAATTGGTTCTCAATTCTCAATATTTAAAGACCAACACTAGTGTCTGGTGTCAAACCAAATGCTAATATTTCTAATTCATTTCCAGAAATGCAGCACACCATAAATCCTAAGTGAAATTATGAGGTTCGACCGAAATTACACCTAGAGGGTGAATATGTGATTATACGGAATTAAAAAAACTAATAATTAAATAGCAACAAGTCACATTTAATTATCTGGTTAATCAATGGATCCAATTTACCTATGTTGAACTTCCGCAGTTATATGAAAACAGTAACTTACACGGAGAAACCCCAAGGGTAAAAATTCCGGACACTTTGCCAATCAAAAATCCACTATAAACAAATTTAAATTTATAGTCCATCAGACATGACTACCATTAGTACTTTCTGATCTCCTGACTGCAATTTCTACAGTCCTCTTGGATTGCGTGCCCCTCACCAACTCCCGACTTCAATTTTCAAAGTCCTCTAGGATTGTGTGTTTCTACACCAATTCCCAACTTTATGAATTCATCTACAACCTTGAAAAAAATCGTTCAGAGACGTGCTTGTATTTATATTGTTGGTTTATGGTTAAATGGGTCTGACAAAAAGCCTTAAAATATGAATTAAAATTTTTCGGATAACAATATCGATCGAGTGACGGCTCAGCGACAGGATGTCGCTTGAGCGAGGACAAGGCTGCTGGTAAGCGAGGATGTTTCTATTTCATCCGCTCGAGCGAAGACATGGTGATGAGTTAGCGAAATTGTGGCGCCGTTTTTCTCCTCTTTTCATACTCGAACCTTAGAACATACACAACTCAATTTATACAAATTGCAACTTACTCATTGACTTTTACAATCATTTTTGTTCACAGACTTATCAATTGCAATAAAACCTAACACTAAGCAAGAGCAAACTAAAATGATTTGGAACGGTTTGATCTCGTTATAGGTTTACTTTGTGTTTGTTTTTCTCTCTCACCAACCTATACATCTGAATCAATTCATATTCCTCACCTTCCAAAAAAAAATGATAATTGAATTTTATGGGAGAAAACATATTTTTTTCTCCTTACCAAACACCACTTGGGGCTAGTTGTGGGGTTTGGCTAGCACCTCTAATTGTAGATTATAAACCATTAAATACACAAGGGGTAGTTGTGGGGGAAGAGGGGAATATACCTTACCATTCGGGTTTCGCCATTTTTCGTTCCATATATGGACCCTCTGATTTTAAATTGCTTGGCTCGCCTTTAAAATATTTTCTTACATTTAAAATAAACAAATAAGTTTGAGAGAATGAAAATTTAAGACTCCATATTTAGCAAATATAGCATATGTTAGGGTTCATTGAAAATTATGAATATTTCTTGTAGAAACTAAACTTTAAATTTAATCATGCATTCACAATTATATCCCACTTATTATCTACACATTTTGTAGAACTCGATACTCTTTTCATTTTAAAGAACTTTTAATGCAAAGTGGGATAATGTGTGCATTATCCCACTTTTAATAATGGGATAGTGATATAATTAATTCGAACTTTTAATACACATGCAAAATCCAAACATAGAATACTCCGTTTCTGGGGATTGGGGCAGGGAGATATTAATTGTTTAATATCTGAATTTATTATGAAAATAAAAGTCGCTAATCAACTATTGATAAGAGCATCTTCAATTACCTAATTTTAAAATGGTGTAAAATGCTAATTTGATGTGAAAATGATTCTCCAAAATCAGAGTTCGAATTTTCACACCAAATTATAGTAATGAACAATGTTATATCAAATTTGGTAAAACAATATTCATTTTGTGTAATTTATATAATTTTAATAATTTTTTTTCTGTCCTTTATTTTATATTACAACAAATTCTAATTCCTATTGTATCCTTATATGGCTTAAGATTTAATTTTATATATTTAATTTTAATTTGATTATTATTTTTATTAACAATATAATAAAATGTAATCAATTAATAAATAATAATTACTAAGTGAGTTAAGTAAAATTATCATTAAAATTCCAAAGTAGAATTTTGATAATTATAAATTAAAAAGAAATTAGCACTGCAACAACATAAATATTATTGAAAACTGAAATTTAAAGTAAAATATAAAATAAACTAAGCCCCTGTTTGAGTCACATTATTTTTTCATTTTCATTCTTCTACTCATTTTCAACCACACATTATTCAATAGTTTTTTTCCATCACATCAATAACGTTTTCTTCTTTTTCANAGCCCCTGTTTGGGCCACATTTTTTTTTTCATTCTCATTTTTCTACTTATTTTCAACCACACATTCTTCAATAAAATTATATTTTCCATCACATTAATAACTTTTCCTTCTTTTTCAACCACATATTTCCCATCAAATTAACAAAAAAAAAAAAAAAACTATTCTTGAAGCAACAATGTGCTTTGAGACCTCTGACATTGTCGTTGAGTTATTTTTTGCATATTTCTTGTATGTTGATCATTCGAAAAAACTCACGTAAAATTTAAATCTTTTGATAAAATTTTATTTATTTTCTCGATTTTCTATCACTGCCATTTTTTTACTCATTTAATTAAAATTTGTAAATTGTAAATTGTAAATTACCATTCACTATATCTCAAACAAATAAAACATGGACATTATTTATTTTGAAGGAGAAATACAGACATGATTAAATAACCTTTATTGAATTCATGTAATTATCATATTTGGTGCACTAGATTAGATATGAATACTTTTTTATTTAATACGATGTTCAATATAAATAAAGGTTGTGCTATACGTACATGATAATTTATATAATAGTTTACATATAGTGAAATATGAATGGATCAAAATTTCTTCAACTAAAAAAAATGTTTACACTATCTTTTTGACAAATCATCTGTATATAAACAATTATGTAACTATACAAATATCATTATTCTATTCATAAACTAGTTAAATTACATTATAGGGTGTGGGCCAAGCTCGAGGTTGTGTCGAGACCACGGCCGAAGGCAGGACCAGAAAAGTACTTTTACAAAGTTTCATGCTACCTCTTTAGAGAAAAACCAGCACGCACATCCTTTAATATTTTTATCATAAATATCTCTTCCGATATTCGATTGAAGCTATTCAAATTGGGTTCTAAATATAATTCAAAGGGCTGCAACTTTACTAGAAATAACATTTTCCCAATTCAAACGTTTAATAGGTCAAAACTGAGTCTCAATTTCGGGCTAAAAATCTAGAACATAATTGTGCAGTTAAAAATTGATTTGTGATCATATTTAACTCTTTTTAAGTTCTAATTGTTTTCAATTGATCCCTAGTATTCTCGAATCTTTATCGTGAGATTCGACGCAAATTTTGATTATTTACAATTTAGTCCCCAAACTTTAGATCTTGCTCTTTTTTTCGCTAAATTTCGCTTCTTTCTTTCAATTCCACTTCCATTCATCGAGTTTCATATAATAATACATTACACAATAAATAAGACTATAATTTCATTAAAAGATGTCGCACATTTTCCATAACGTGATTTATACCGCAAGGTACATTGTCAAGTTTTGTAATATAATAATGGAGTTAGAGTGTCGAACCCACATGGATTGTAAGTACTATAAATATGTACCTTTTATTTATCTAGATGAATGAGCTATGAATCAATATTGCTAACTAATCTAACGATAATTTTGGTGACGAATTCAATGAATACAAATTATATAAATTTAATCAAGATGAAAAAGTCTAGGGAATGATTTCACCTAACTATCAAATATGATTTTCAAAAACTTAGTTATTCTAATCAATTTTACATGTTTATAAGCAAGAACCCTAATGTAATTATATCCCCTCTCTCGAGTGCATGATAAAAATTAATCGTAAAAATCAATTCCAATATCTCTATTTCGAATTAAATCTAGAAATTATCAAGTTCGTGATTCTTTTATAGAGTAAACTTCATATATCCTATACTTTCTATTGAAACCTATAAAATCTATTTTGTGTTAATCTTATGATCGTACCTAAATTCTCCTATCTCGAGTGCCAAAATTGACTAGAAGCTACTTATTCAATTAGTGGCCAATTAATTGAAATCATTAAAATCATAATACAAACAAATGGAAAGAAAAGTTTCATAGAAATAACTAAAATAAAATAAAATCATACTCTCAAGTTTTGGTTATAATCAAACACTAGAAGAATAGTCTAGTTCATTATAAGAAACATGAAATCTATACAATTCAAAATAAACAACATAAAGAAATGAATAGAAAAAACTAGTTTTTGGATAGATCTTCAATCTTCTTCCTTGATGTTGTTTTTGTTTCCCTTTGATTTTTTGAATTATGCCTACGTTGCCTCTTTCAATTTTGTGTTGAATTCCCTCTTAAAAGTGGTCTTTGGAGTTGTATTTATATCCTCATGAAATCTTGGAAGGGTTGAAGTTGTGTTGGACCAAGAAAAGAGTCTAAAAAAATAAAAAAACTATTTCTCGCACAGGCGGCGCCTCGGAGGCACTGTAGTGGCGCTACGGCGCCATGAATTCTGCTAGTTTCAGTAATGTGGGAGCTGCGGCGCCAAAAACCCAGTGCCGTGACGTCCAGATTCGGGTGGAAAAACTGCACTATGCGTCATTCAGTATTTTTATCATAACTTTTTTCTCCGACGCTCGATTTAGATGATTCAAGATGCTTTGGAAAGATACTCAGATATAATTTTCCAATTCAAATGTTTGCTATGTCACAAATGAGTCTTAGTATGATACTAAGAGCATAACTTTTTCGGTTGGAAAATGATGTGTGATCATACTTTGACTATATTTGATCCCTTAGACTTTTTTCTTTATCCATTGACTTCAAGCACTCTCGGATCTTCATTTTGAGGTCCAACACAACTTTTGAGTATTTTCACTTTAGTCCTCGAACTTTGAATCTCTTACAATTTAGACATTTTCTCCAATTTTTGCCTATTCTTACTGGTTTCCTTCAATTTCATCAACATATATCAAAACACACATTAAAAAACATTCTCAACTCGTAGAAATAAGTTAAATATCAAGTTTAGATGATATCTAAAGTATGAGTGAAATACACTCATCAAAATACCTACGAAATATCTATATTTTAGAGTCCGAATAAATGTTTAAAATGCATGTATCACATGCATTTACGTAGACTTATTTTTGGAGAAACCATAAAACATTGACAATCTATGATTACACTATTTGGAGGATATTGTCACTTCCCTTATACAAGACATGGATGTCAACCGCATGGAGTGTATGTTTGAAAAATATGGGGCAAAGGCCAGGCCATTTTCTCTAGAACAAATATCATAATTAGAAAAATAACAAAAATAAACATTGGAAAAATGTAAAATTGGAGGAATGTAAATTTGGCTTTTACAAGAACATAAAGAAATATTTAAAAATACTAATTCATTAAGGATAAATTTACCTATAGATGGAGTAAAAGGCACGAGAGTGCCAAGCAGAGGAAAGGAATTAGCATGGTAGAGCTCCTCATGATCTTGAACTTGCTTTATTTTATGAATTATGACAAAATTATCAGCTTATTCTCAGTTATTATACATCTATTTATTATACATTATCCAAAGGTTAACATATATTTGTGTATTTTCTTGACCGTCTTTAATGACATTACATAAATCAAAATGTGATACCACCTGTGTAAAGTAAAGATTACGAGTATCATGAACTCAGATTTTAACGAATTTTAAAGATTTACATACATTCAGTTTTTCCTTGTATCATTTAATTATTTCTATTACTTGTAGTTACCAATTCTTCGACAATTCTAAGGCTCTGGTGATGTTCCAAATCAAGAAAATGTCGGTACTAGTACTACCGAATCGACAATCATTGAGTCTGATGATGATTTGGAAGAAGAGATCTCTACAAAGAGATGAAAAGAAGGCAAAAGCTCGTTAGCCTACTTTTAGATGTTGAAAACACTTCAAAAGAAAGAAGACAATTAAGAATGAAAAGCAAATTACGAAAGTTTATTGTCAGGGGCGAATCCAGGAATTGAACTCAGCACGGGCGAATACCGTTGACCCGTGACCGTTGATCGATGACCGCAGACAATTAACGATCGTAATAGCCTTATTTTTGTCCCTTGTTTGTTGGAAATTCACAAGTCTTATGTTCATTACAAGTACATATGTATGCTAATAACACCCAGGTTCAGGGGCAGATCCAGGATATTAAGTCAGGCAGGGCGATCGTTTATAATCGTAATAATAAGATTTTTATTAATATTTAATTAAATAATGTTAAAAATTTTCAATCAATATATTAATGCATTAAAACGTTAAAAACTCATAATAAAAAAAAAATACATTTTTCAATCGTAAATGTACGATCAAGTTTCAAGTTTTTTACGAATTCAAACGAAATAATTCATACATAAAGCATAATTAAATGGTAAAGACAGTCTCCGAGTTTTTGTGAAAGTTATGTAAAATTTTGAAAACAATGATTTTTAGAACTAAAACTATTTTTTACCACAAAAGAAAAAGTATTTTTCGAACTTTAAAAGAATAAAAAACAACAATTAAATTGTTCAAATTTGAATTTTATAAAATAAAAATTTATAAAATCTAACAATAAAAGTGTATATATCATAGAGTAATAATTTGAGTCAATAATTTTTTTTAAAGAAATTATTTCGAAAACGAAAAATTATAATATATAATTATTTAGTTATTATTTATTATATTGAAAAATTAAACAAAAAAAGTAAAAAAGCATAGGAATTGAACCACATACCTCTAATGCACAAAAGGGCACTTCTACCATGTGAGCTACAACCAATTATTAATTAACATTACTTATTATTGACTTGTTTAAAAAATGAAAGGAAGGAATCGAACCCGGGAATTGAGCATGGAGGGCGGACGCTCCTCCAATTGGTCTGCGCATGGTTTGGTTCCAAATTCTACAATAACATAAATATATACAATTATTTTCCTATTTCTTAACTAATTTTTTTCCGGCGAATCCAGCACGGGCGGCCGCCCCGGCTCGCCGGGTGCTGGATCCGCCCCTGTAATATTGTAATTAATGTGGAAATGACTTCACTTGTAAACTAAAAATTGGCACTACCTAGTACAACATGCATTACGAAAATGCCTTGTTCGTGTTGTTGATGTCAATAGATGACAGGCTCAACTTCAATTTGGTTCTCGCAAAGAAGGACATTCCAGAGCAATTCTTACAAAATGAGTTTATAATCCAGAAACAATGTGGGAAGGCATGGAAATTTTTGTAATCGATGCGAGTTGTCTCTATTCACAATAAAATATGTGCACTTGGCAAAATTCACAGAAACATGTCTTCAATCGATGTATAAAGCTAATAATAAATGCATACTATTTAATGATACTATAAATTTATACAGTATTAGAAAAGCACAAAATATAGTCAATTTAAGAAAAAATAAGAGTCATTTCATTTACTTCTGATTGTGGTCCACGAAAAATCATAAAGGATGTATTGTTTCACAACCAATTATATTGTTAAGTTTCATTGAAGTTTGACCCAAATCCCATTGGATATACCACATTAATTGAATTGGGCCTTGAAAAGATCAAAATATGGACCAATGAGTTTTTACACTAAATCAGCATTAGGCGGAGCATGATCCGAATGTGATAACAAGTATTTTATTATTATTCGAAGTACTTATTTAAGTTCTTGATTTTGCATCATTTGTCGCTATGTCTAACACTACAATTATGAAACATGTATTCTATTATTATCTGATGTACCTTCTTATGTACTTGTTGACTCTGGGCTACAAATTCTTTGATCTATGCATCATTCGTTGCTATGTCTAACTTTGTATGTGTGAAAATGAATAATGAATTAGAAGTTTGCATCCCTTTAGGAATAACTCATTGCACAAATCAGATAACTAAAGTATGAAGTTAGAGATTGACAGAAAGGTACTTCTTGTAGACTAATACCTTTTAAAGATGAAAGACTTCGACATTATTCTAGGCATGGACTGGTTGGGACTCAATCATGTGACTATTTGATGTCATGAGAAAAGAGTGTTGTTTCACAAACTGGGAGATGAATAGTTCTTTTTATTTGGAGCAAGGTTAAAATCTCCACCTTGCATTGTATCGGCTTTACAAGCGGATAGTATGCTACGAAAAGAGTCATGCCAGGAATTCTTAGTTAATATCATCGTTTTCACGCATACAGAAACAACCATTAATGATATTAACGTTGTGTAAGACTTTGTAGACGAATTCCTAGAAGATTTGTCAGGTACTCGACAAGATAGGCAAGTTGAATTTACAATTGACTTGGTTTCTAGTGCAACACCAGCTTCTAAGGTACCGTATAGAATGCACCAAAAGAACTTCAAGACTTGAAGTTACAGTTAGATGAGTTGTTGGAAAAAGGATTCATTCGACTAAGTGTATCTCCTTGGGGCGCTCCAATACTTTTTGTGAAGAAGAAAGATGGGAATATGAGAATGTGCATTGACTATAGAGAGTTGAACCACCCGATTATCAAAAATAGATACCCACTTCCAAGAATAGAAGATTTATTTGATCGATTAAGGGGTGCAACGGTATTTTTAAAATCGACATGAGGTCAGGGTATCATCCGCTGAAGGCTAAGGCAAGAGACATAACGAAATTTGCTTTCAGGACTCATTACGGACATTATGAATTCACTGTCACACCCTTTGGTTTGACCAATGCTCCAGCTGTATTCATGGATCTAATGAATCGGGTATTCTATCAGTACTTAGACCAGATTGTTATATTAATTATTGACAACATACTCATGTACTCTAAAGATAAGAATCGGTATGAGGAACAACTCCGAGTAGTACTCGAAACTTTGAGGAAAGAAAGATTATAGACCAAATTCAAGACGTGCGAATTTTGGCTTCATCAAGTGGGTTTCCTTGGTTACGTGGTTACTGCCTTAGGTATTGAGGTAGACCCGATTAAAGTAGAAATTATAACAAATTGGCTTAGACCAACCAGTGTGGGTGAAGTTCGCAGTTTCATGGGATTGGCTTGCTACTATTGGAAATTTATTGATGGTTTCTCTAAAATAGCAGGTTCGATGACTTAGTTGACAAGAAAGGAGGTAAAGTTTTAGTGGACGAAAAAGTGTGAATTTTTTTTTTCGAGAACTCAAGCAGAGATTAGTTTCGGCTCATGTATTGATGATACCTGAAGGTTCGGATGGGTTTGTAATTTAAAACGACGCCTCCAAGTAGGGTTTGGGTTGTGTTTTGATGGAACATAGAAAGGTGATTGCTTACACCTCAAGACAATTGAAGCAATATGAACAAAATTATCCTACGCATGACTTGGAACTTGCAGCGATAGTTCACGCTTTAAAAATATGGCGTCATTATATGTATGGAGTGAAGTGTGAAATCTATACAGACCATAAGAGTTTCAAATACTTCTTCACACTAAAGAAATTGAATATTAGAGAGAGGAAATGGTTGGAGTTAGTAAAGATTACTACTGTACAATTCTTTACTATCCAGGTATGGCTAACGTAGTTGTAGATGCCTTAAGTAGAAAGGCATGATCGCAGTTATCAGTTTTACCCACGGTGTAGGAATACTTGGTATAGGACTTTGAGAAACTGAGATTAGAAGTCATTACATGGCCAATTTCGGTTACAGGGAGAATAAAAGCATTTATGATTCAACCCGCTCTTTGGGATCGAAACGAGGAAGCACAGGATAAAGATCCATTCCTACGGAAAATTAATGTTGATGTTGGTTTAAACAAACGTATATGGTTTAAAGTATCTACAGATAACGCATTGACTTTTAGAGAAATGTTGTATGTACGTAAAGCTGAAAGTATAAGAAACGAGATATTGGAAGAGACTCATTCCACCCCGTATGCTGCACATCCTGGCAATACTAAAATATATCAATCAAGACACATTTTGATGGAGAAACATGAAGAGATGAAATGGTATGTTCATAGAGAAATCTATTGTCTGTCAGCAGGTCAAGGCAGAACATCAAAGGTCATCAGGACTACTAAAATCATTGGATATTCCAGAATGGAAATGGGAACACATTGCGATGGACTTTGTGGTGGGCTTTTCGAGATCAATGAAAGGTTACAATGCTATTTGGGTGGTATCGTTTGACGAAGTCTGCCCATTTTCTGTCAATCAAAGTAAATTTTAATAGGCAATAGCTAACACAGTTATATATTAGAGATATAGTTAGATTGCATGGAGCTCCAGTCACCACTATTTTAGATAGAGACACGCAGTTTACATCGAAATTTTGGAAAGCTTACAAGGAGTCATGGTGACGAAGTTGAAATTTAACATTGCTTATCATCCACAGACGAATGGATAATCGAAAAGAACCATTCAAACTCTTGAAGATATGTTGAGGGTGTGTGTTTTAGATCTTGGCGGTAGTTGGAAAACACATTTGCCTTAGTAGAGTTTGCTTACATCAATAGCTACTAGGCTATTTTAGGCATGACCCCATATGAAGCTCTTTATGGTACGAAGTGCAGATCTCCTATTCATTGGGATGAGGGCGAAGAGAATAGAATTTGGGGTCCTGAATTTATTGAACGAATAGTTGAGACGGTTGATAAGATTAGATCAAGAATAAAAACAACACAAAATTTACAGAAAAGTTATGCCGATGGTAGAAGAAAGGATTTGGAATTTGAAGTTGGTGACAAAATTTTTCTCAAAGTAGCACCAATGAAGCGTGTATTGAGATTTGGTAAGAATGGAAAGTTGAGACCACGATTTATTGGACCTTTCGAAATTCTTGAAAGGATTGGTATTGTAGCTTACCGACTTACCTTACCACCTAAACTCGCAGCAGTGCATAACATGTGCCATGTTTCGTTGCTCAGAAAATATGTTTATGAGCACAATCACGTGGTGGGTTATCAAACATTGGAGGTACAAAAAGACTTATCATATGAAGAAATTCCGATGATGATTTTAGATAGAAAAGTGCATTAGCTCAGAAATAGAGATATGTCTCTGGTCAAGGTTCAATGGTGAGATCATGGACTTGACGAGTCAACTTTGGAGAAGGAAGATGAACTTAATATTGTATTAGAACTCTTCGATTAGCCAAGGTAAATTTTTGAGGACGAAAATATTTTGAGGGAAGATTGTAAAGTTCCGAAATTTTTCATAAAATAGAATTATTTATTCTATATACTATATTTTTAACATTTTGGAAAGTTAGGGACTAAAGTGATATATATAAGTATATGGATTTTGGGCTCGTTGGATATATCGTAATTAATTATGCATATAAAAGTTAATTCGGATAAGCGATGCCAAAAGTTATCGAGGTGGAAAGATATTACCTTAAATTGTAATTTTGTTAAGTTAATTAATGAGTTTAGAATATATTGGTGACACGTGTAGAGTTAGTAAGTTGTTAATTTTTTTTTTTTTTATTTATTACATAAGGATTTTGTATTATGGTACAACCACGTGGGTAGGAGTTGTTGAAGAGGTTATCAAGTAGTTTTTATTTTATTATTCTTATATTTTTGTTGTAAAATCTCTAGCAGACACATGTCCATAAAGTTATTGTCGAGATATTTCATTTTTACATAATAAAGACGTGTTGCTTGAAACATGGCATTTTCTATACGAAGTTCAATACCCTTATCCCAACTTTCTAATAGAGTTTGTTATATAATATAACTAATGAAGGCAATAACTTTTCTACATTGTATGTATATGCAAAAACACGGCAGAGACGAAAAGAATTAAGTGAACGGGATTTCTTTTAGTTTTGTCTTCCAAATTTAAGAAATCCAACGAGGTAGGATAATGAGGTGCAGTTAATTTTATCCTGTTTAAATAATTTTTCCATGTTGATGAATTATTGTACTTATGAAAGTTAAAGATGTGATATGATATGATATGATATGTATGATATTGACATCCAGTACTAAGGATATGATATGTATTGAGCTCTTATTGATATTTAAAGATATGATGACATTATGATATTTTGAGATATGTTTTAAATCTTTTATTCGGGATTGCACCATTAATTCGTGTCCTATTGAGTATTCTCATATACAGGTTAAAAAAGGTCGTTGGTTGGCAGGCGATGAGGTACAGTCGTGGTTCTAGGATTTATAGAACTAAATAAATAATCTAGTGTAACGTGACTATGGATTTTTTTTAGCATTATTTTGGTTTATTTATCACATGGATGTTGTTATTTGGAAGTTTTTTTATTTGGATATGTTTCCTACATATTTTATTTATTATTGTTACAACCAAAATTTTCACGTTGGGTTGTTTGATATGTTCATTAATTATCGAATGAAATGTTTAGTAACGATTTAAACTTTAAAAAATTTCGGTCGTTACATGTACTTTGTCTCTGGTCTTTAGTGCAGATTTTGTGTCAATTTGACGAGACATCTACTTATAATGTAAACTATTTTATAGTAATGTGGCAATAGGAAATATACATTAACTAATTTCCTGGTAGTTGAACCACGGACAGTAGGATGTGAAATCTTATCCATTGATTTTAGTCTCTGTTTACTGATTCTCCCTCTAGCTTGTGTAAATTAAGAAACCAACATTATTTGGACTAAGGAAAAGATTTAAATTTGGTTAATGCAACGATTTGATTTATAAATATGTTGTTGAAAACTAGTAAAAAATTGAACTTGAAGAGGTCTTGCCAAGTCTTCTGTGATTTGGAGAAGAATTGTTCTTCAACAGCTGATACATTTTCTGTTTGCTCATTCCCACCTAAAAATAATAAATTTGCATCTCAAAAGTCGTCAATTACTTGCTCTTTCTATCATCAACTTCTTGAATTAATTGAAATAGTGAGATAACAACATCTTAGAAATGATGATGATGATGATAAACAAACCAACAAACAGAGACGATTATTTTAAAATATTTTCGATCATACTGTCACTATCATTCTAAACTGTCACAATCATTTTAANTTTTTTTTTCATAAAATTGCATTTAGAAACACACTTTTTTTCATTCCCTTGCACACTTTTGCACAGTCGGCAGGCTCTAATGATCAATTCACTGGTAAACGATGACCAACTGTGTTTTACTTTTGTACAGTGCATATTATTTTAATTATTATAGAAGCGTGTTTTAAATTATTAATTCATTAATCACATAAGATTTTCTCTTAGCAGATTAAACAAAGTTTAACAAAGTCATTAGGTTAAAATCTTTAAGAACTAAGCCATTAATTGATAGTTATAAATTGATTCCATGCATATTTATATATAATATCCCTCAAGAGGACATGTCTTACATTACATGGAAAATACTGTATTTTTTAGAAATCTTTATGATCAAGAAACCATACAAAAGAAACGTTACTCAATACTTATTCAGTTATTCATGTTTATTCTTCATAGCACACGAGATATCTTTCATAATATTTTTTTCGAGTTGATGTTCCACTAGAATTGTGCTTGAAGATATTTAATCACATTCGCACCAACTTGGAAAGCCTTGGTGAGAACATCAATATTAATGGGCGGGTTGGATCCAAAAACTGCATTTGCAATTGTGATGACTCCTGGGTTTTGGCTGCTTAGACCAGCAAAAGCAAGTGCATTACCCTTCCCCACATTAAGCTGGAAATGAATGAGACCTTTTGGAAACACGAAGACGTCTCCTGGATACAAAGTCTTTGCGAAGAATTTGTTCTTTTCGTTTGGATCTGCAGGGTTCGAAGTAACGAATCCAACATAGAGGGTACCCTCCACAACAAGAAGAACCTCAGCAGCCCGAGGGTGGATGTGGGGTGGGTTGAGGCCATGAGTTGCATAGTCGATACGGACTAAAGAGATACCAAGAGTGTTGAGTCCTGGAAATTGGATGACAGTGGCAAAAGTGACATTTGATCCTTGGGGATTTGATGTATTTCCAGGCATTTTCAGTCCACGAAAGAGGAAATCATCGGCACTAACCATTTTTGGATCCTTGCAAATCTTTCCATTCACAAAAACTGCAATAAAAACAGAAGTCATTGCTAAGCCATTTATATGTATATACCAACATAATTTAGTACATAAAATGTAGTGAAAATTGGCATAAAAATTATGAAGAAACTGAATGCAATAATATTATATTATTCCCTAATGCATATTTGGTAGGAGATACAGTACTAAAAGAAAAGAAAAAGGGAAGCTAAAATTTTGTTGATTCTCATGTTAAGTAGTATTGAGTAGTTAACACAAGATAAGGTTGTTATTCTAGGAGTGTAAAATGCATTTACCTTTTGCTTCAGCATCCTTAATAGCA
>CAIGRF010128989.1:0-12775 GCA_903798235.1 Fraxinus ornus | reverse complement strand
AATTTTAGAAAACACAAGACTCGAACTATCCACCAGTCACTATGCCTCCTCCTCCTCCACTTTCAAACGCACCTCTAAAACAGGCGAGAAGACCCAAATCATCGCTGTCACCTCCTACTCCAAAGTCAAATCACCACCACCATCACCCAAAATCATCGTCTCTCGTACCAAATGTAAATCAGCACAACTGCAGATTTACCCCACCCACAGAGCTACCATCGACACCAATCAAATGTCGTGCTACCTCACCCCGTCGCCGCCAGTAGCACCATTACTGCCAACACCACCACTACCAAAATCTCAGCCACCAAGTCCTAAACCAACTCTACCTTCACCACTAGTTTTTTCCCCACCACCACAAATGTACTAACCTCTACCACCACTATACTCACCTCCGCCACCAATCTCCTCCCCATCTCCGACATCTAAATTCCCACCTCCTCTACCTACAGTACAATCACCACCACCAAAATCAACTCGAACTAGGCTGATTAATCGGACCACCTTGGGCTTGGAACCAGTAGTGTTGGCAATAAAGGAAGCTGTAGAAACCCCAATTGACCTGTAGGCAAAAATAAGCTCGGCGAGGGCACATCGTATGGAGATCTAGGTGATGGCACACATCCAAATGGCAATGGAGACAGCGGAAGTACTAAATTTGAGATTGAACTCTGGAGGAACCGCATGTAGGCAGAGATCGGGGACTCCGCAAATGCGTGCACAGCCGGAAGCGACAGAAGCGGTAAGAATGGTTGCACGACCCATTGACCTCCGGCTAACCCATCATTTTAGGGCGGGTTAGGACAGGAAGTCGGGACCTGGGCCAAAGGCAACGAGCGGTTGATAATCTGAGCCAAGGGCGGAGATCGGAATCCTTTGAAGTCGGGAGCTCGGCGGCGTCGGCTAGCTTACCAATGGGAGACGCTCGTGAGCTGGGAAGCTAGTGAGCTTCGAGATCGAGAGAGAGAGAGAAGATAGGGTTATAAATGATTTTGGGGGTTGAATATTTGGATTAAATTTTAATTTTATAATATTATTATTAATATTTAAAAGATGAGTTAACCCCTGATTTATAAAAAGAAAAGTTATAGGATTTGATATTTGAAATGTATACTTAAAATGCAGGCTTTTAGGTAATTTTCCCTAAAAAGATACATTCATATTAGTATAACCCAATAAAACTCAATATCTAAATAAAACATTATCCATCAAAATTAAATAAATAAATCATACTCAAATATTCATCAGTCATAACAATCGTAAATGCAAAACTCTCAAATAGGGTGAAGTGTTGAACAACTGCTACTGAACCATATTCATCCATCGTCCATTATAATTGAGTACAAAATTAGATTTGCTCTGTAATTCAAACTCACATATTTCTTTTCCTTATACTAATAATTTTCTCGAATTTTGGTTAAACTTTTTCTTATTTTTTTGGTAATTGTTTTGTTCTAATTTGCTTTGGACTCCTTTAAATTTCGTGGACAACATTCTTTGTTTATTTGTGTCTAATTTCTTGGTCGAGTCACTCAATTAATTATTTATAATTTAATTTAATTTTTAGATGGTACGGTCAATTGCTAGAATGATTTGGTGTATTATTTAAATGGTCATTTTGAAGGTTTGACCAATGAGCTTTTCGACATATTACTTTGGTGAAAATTAAATGTAAATAAGTACAAGATTGTCCCTCAAATTGCTAAAGATGTGTTAGCTATTCAAATATTTACAATTATTTATGAGTTTGCATTTCTTACTAGTGTCAAATTCTTAATTCTTTTAGAAGTTCGTTGAGTGCAAATATTATTAAGGAGATAATATGCCATAAAACTTGGTTACATAGTAACAAAAATATCTATAATGATTCGTCATTATTTGGATGAGGTAGAAGTAATTGATGATTCACAAAATGTTATATTCCATCCGTCTCATTTATATGGCTGACTTTCCTTATTTTCTTGTCACATATATATAGTCTGTTTCTTTATTGAGAAAGTGTTTTTTTTTTGTGCGTCTACTAAGATACCCTTATTTAATTTATATAGTTATAACCAATTCCTTCCACTTAATTTTCAAATTGTATAGATTTTAATTTACCTTCTTTAAATTTTCCAAATACATACACACATTTCCCTCACCTTCTTGAAAGCATGGACAAAAACACTCTTATTTATTACTTTCAACAATAATTTAATCATTCAATTTCTTTACCACTTTCAACAATAATTTAAACACCATTATTTACTACTAATTGTTGATAATTAAGTAAGAGTAAACTAGGAAAACTCTTTGTAAAAATTGCATTTTCAAGAACTTTAAATAAGATTTCTCAATCTGTACGAAAAAACAAAATCGGTCTATATAAATGGGACAGATGGAGTAGAAGGTATTATCATAGTTAACCTTTCTATTCATTTTTTTTATTAGATTTTCCATATCATTTAATTACAATCAATTAATTCATGTACAATTGCAGATGTTGCGCTAATTAGTTTTGACTAAGATGTTAAAATATTTCTATAATGTTGTTGCATTATAATTATTTGAATTATAAAACTTAGGTTTGTAATATTTTTAATGATACTATCTATGTTTTAACATGAAAATTTAGGCTAATAATTACGATTTGACTTAATCGACATATGTTATTTTTCTTTGTTAAATCGTGATTTTAAACAGAACCAACGGTTTGATTTAGAAATTGAAGTGGTTGGATTTGGTTTAGAAAAATTTCAAACCGATTTAATTGATTTCATTTAAAAATTTGTTACAAACCGTCCAGATCGAACAGATTCACCCCTACTAGTATTAGCACGTAAAAGTCAAACACATGGTTGTAGAATTTAAGCAATGGGTTTGTCATAAAACTGATGTAACTATTAGCCTTTTTTTGTTTGACTAAAAATTAAATTTTTAGCAAATTTTTGATAAAAAAAAAAATTGTGAATTATATTTGAAAAGTTGATAAAAACTATGAATTACATAGTATTCTAAAAAGCGCGTTTAGACGGGTGCCTGACGCGAAGCGAGATGAAAACGCTTCGCCTTGAGCCTAAACGGAAATTAAGCGATCAACGTTGTTGTTAACCGCTTAATGCTCGCCTAGGTGTTCCTAGGCGTGCCTAACCTGAGCGGAAATTAAGCGGTCAACGTTGTCGTTGACCGCTTAATGCTCGCACGCGGCACGCCTAGGTGCGCCTCAGACCCAAATTTTAAGGAGACCCAATTTTTTCCTTTTTTGTTTAAAATAAAATCCAAAGTCCAAACTCAATAGCCAACTATCCCTTCAAACTTCAAAAACTCCAGAGAAGACAGAAGAACGAAAAAAAGATAATATTTTAAAATGAATTGGAGTTCGATAAAGACTTAGATTAGATAAAATTTAAGCTACAAGTTATCTACGTTATGTAATTATGATTTTGAAACTTATCTTTATGTAGAAATTATTAAGTAAATTCAGTATTTTATAATTTTAGATATTTGGTATGTATTATTGAATTATTGAATATTATTTTATAATGATTAAAAATTAAAATTAAAATTAACAAAAATATTTTTTTACGCCTAAACTTCGCCTAGACTTGTAAAGTTTGAAACTTGGCCTTCACGCCTAGTCACGCTTTACGCTTTTTAGAACACTGGAATTACATAAAGTATGTGATTGAAAATTAGTTTTTTTTTTTTTAAAAAAAGTGATTTTAAAAATGAAAGCGAAACGAAAACTCAATAAATTATGTAGATAATCAAAACTTCCGCTCTCTTTTGTATTGGTCTAACTTAAAAAATTAAAATAATAGAGATAATCTTATTAAGAGATGAAATCATAAAAAATCGATTGTACTACATGTATACAATGATTTATTACATACACATGATGTAATGAGATATATTTGGGTCAAAATTTCTTCAACTAGATTTCCAATCCTTTTTTGACACCTCGTATATATATAAACTATTATGTAACTTCATTGTGTACGAGCATCATTATTCATAAAAATTAGTATCAACGGTGGACCACAATAAGCTCTGGTTTAGCATCAAATAAATTAAAATTCTTTTTTCTCAAAATAAGTTTTAACCACATATTTACAAATAAAATATTTTGTCTGCTAACTTAATTTTTTTCTATCTTTTAACAACACATTCTTAAAAACATCACTATTATAAAATTCATTTTTTTTTCTTCAAAAAACTCATATTAATGAATGTCATAGATGGTGTACTTTTCTTGCATCATTAATTGCAAGTCATAATCGAGTTGAATATGTCCACAAACTCGAGAAACAATACTAATTGACAGTTTACTAACCAATCTATTAGTCTAGGGATGCACTTGTAATAAATAAGGACGTACTTGTTAAGCTCGACTGAACAAGAGAAAATGATAAGTCTCAATGTTTCTTGGACCCTGGCGCCCCTGTTTGTCCAATGCCACATAATTATCCATGTTTCTTTTGAATTAAGTCATTTATACCACCTCCTTTACCACTCGCTTTAGAGATGAATGATGTGGCAGGTGGAAGATGGTTGAATTAAATGTGTAAAATATGAAAGGTGGTATAAGATTGTTCCAAGTAAAACTTCGATAAATTAGAGCTTAAGAAATGTGAACGTCGCAAGATTAATCTCTTTTTAGCCATATACAATCTTATTCAATACCTGTCAACTTTCCATTAAACACGTCAACATAGGACTAATGGGTCTGGGAGAGTAACTTGACTAAAATAAAATTATAAGTTCGGTGACTAACTGATGGAAGTCTTGAACATATGGATAAATCCAGAATTCACATCTCCAATTTCTAAATTAACATGACTGCAGAATGTGAAGTCTTGATATCTAAGAATTCTCATCTCCAATTTCTAAATTAACAAATTTAACTGTTATACGTGCTTGGTTTAAAATGGCACAAAGCACAGAACAAAGTAAACATATACAGAATGGTGTAACACAAACATGGAACCTATAACATATGGCTACTCGTCCTACGAACAAAAACTCGTAAAAACGTCATCCCTGAAACCCATTACTCGTTATGCCAAAAGCCAACCATTTCCACACTAAAAAGTAAAAACCAACAATGTCGCATAATCAATCCCAACCCTAGTCTTGGACTCTTGAAGCTACTCCTTTGTGAAGTTTCGTGTACTGAGAAGTATCAGTTGTTGAAGCCACTGAGATGAAGTCATTTCATCTGGCTATCAGGAGAAGAGAAAGAATCAATGAACCCCAACCGAAATGTGATTGTGAAAATTCAAACGATAACAGTTTGACCGGTAAACCCATCTTGAAGCTGCAGAGAGCCATCTTTCATGAGATTAAGGCTCAAGCTCTTGAACCTCTCTCGTGAGTACTGACGAGATGCCTTTCTCCAATCTGTTCCAGTTTTCATCATTGCAACGAACTCCTCGTAATCGATTTGTCCGTCCTGAAAGAAAGCGATTACAAGGGATAAGACATGAGCAATAACTGTCAATGAACTTCTACAACCCAATGCCAATTCGAAATGTTTTATAATTTCAACTTCCACAGGGTAATACTAAGGGCCATTTGGCAGGGCTTTCTGATTTTTGTATAAGAGCTTCATAATGATGCCACATCGGTTAGCTTCTTCCAAAAGCTCTTCTAGGCACACAAAGTTCTTCCAACAAAGCTCTTCAAGAAAATTATCTAAACAGGTCCAAAAGCAACTTCTTAGTTTCAGAAACAGTTTTTGACTTTTCAAAATCCCTACCAAACTGGCTCTAAACCAGATGAAGTATTGTTTTAGCTTCAAGAAAAAAAGGCAATTTCAAACAAATTCAACCTATCTATGCGATGATTATGATGAATAGTAGCGGGATGATAAATTGACGAAAGAAAGATGAGGATTGTATCCAACCTGCTTCGTATCAACTTCTCGCATAATGTCATTGAGTACACCAACATCAGTTTCACCAGATTCATCAGCTAAAGCTTCTCGAAGTTCATCAATCTCGATATACCCACTTCCATCTTTGTCAAAGAACATAAATGCTCTATGAAAGTGCTCGTCATTCTCCATTCTCTGCAAATGGATTATGACTGAGACAAACTCCCCATAGTCCAAGACTCCATTTCCATCAACATCAGCCTATTAAACATTCACATTTTAATCTTCATTAGCACATATTAGAGAGAAAATCTGGAATGCAGAACTGCATATAGTGAGATCTCTAACAACAACATTTTCTGCAATTAATAGAATTTAGCAGTTCATAAGATAGTTAAATTCATGACATCAAAGAACTTAGCATCTACACACCTACCAATAATTGCTACATAATTAACTTAAAAAATTTAGATGCTCAAGTAAAACCTTTTTTTCAGGATGATATGAATATTGATTACGAGGCATCCATAAAAAATTGATATACTGTGATGTCTTGGTGATTTAAAAAGCCCTGGCATTGAAAAGGGGACTGGTGTTTATATACCAGTTAGTGTTAGTTCAACTGAAATTGATGGCCATGTATAAATGGGATGGTAGAAATGATGTCTTACAAAGTTGGTGGTTCAAAGTTCAATAAACAAACTTCGAGAAGAATATGGAAGTAAATTAGGGCAAAAATGAGAAATAGAAGGTTCAGCAGAAAGTTGAGTTGACTCGCTTGAATTAAGGAAACCATAGATGGGCTTGCGCTCAATCCTACTTAAAAGGCTCAAATCTTGCATGCATAAAAAAAAAATAATAATAAATCAAAATCAAAATCAAAATTGACATAAAATAGACTCCATGTGCATCAGTATTTCAATTAAAAAAATATAACGGGCAATTTATCATTTGGAACTTTTCAATTTCATCTCTGCAGCCATACATGAATATAGTGTTCTTGTTAAAGTATATATTCAACATTTATATTTTCAAATACAAAGTAAAGAGACATGATACCAACAATATCAATATTTATCAGAATCGTTACGGAGCATCAATGAAGTGTAAAATTTATATTAATTAAGCCTAAGTTTGATGGCATTTATTTGGCCAAAACAATGTTTTGAATAATGATTGTAAGAAGAATGTATGGTTCAAAAAGTAGGGAAAAATTTTGGATTTACGCTTAGAATATTTTATTGTATGAATGTGTACTTGAAAATGAGCATGTTGGAAAAATAGAGTTCTCAAATAATGGTTGTCAAACATGAGCTAAGTTCCATTATTATGCCTCATAGAGCAGTTCTACAAGAATTTCAAAAAATTATCATGCAATGCAGTCTTTGATAATTTAGAGGGGTAATGGTTTAGCGTATATTGAAATGAGAAGAAAGCAAAGATGTTTACCAGAGATGTGACAAGAAGAGAAGGAATTGATGTAGAACTAGAAAGATATGAAAATAAAAAAGGCAAGAAACTGAGAAGAAAAATTAGAGATTGGGAGAGATACTTGGGTGGAAATATCAATAGGTTATATATCAAAAAATCAGCTGTCTACATTATTCAGAAATATAGACCTATTTATTTCTATGTAGACAGCTTAAAACTCCCAGAGGAAAAGACAAGTTGCCAAAATAACAAATTTAAAATATTCTAAATTAAAACTAACAATTACAGCAAGAAAATAAATCAAAATATATTTCTCGTTCTTATGCCTACAGTAAGTTCTCAATGAGATCATCAGCAATTGTTGAACAGATGAAAAAGCTTGAGCAGCAGGATCTCAAAAAACAAAACATCCGACCCTCATTTAAAAATCATTTCAGACCTCAAAAGGAAAATCCAAGGGGAAGGATTCAAATTTAGCATAAATCCTCCGGAGAATTTGGATTTGTAAAGATCGTATAAAAAAGGATTGGAAATTCCTATTAGATTGAATAGGAGCAGTATAATTAGAGAAGTGAAAGCTGGACAGCATGTAATCAGGACACAACAACCAGACCCCTTCAATGTAACCACAAGTCCAACTCCCATGATTAATCACCTATCAGAAATTTTAAGATCTATTACAGTTGACGAATCAAAGATTTGAATCAGTCAGAACCAAAACAAGAGAAAGGAAACAAGTATTTAAAACATGTACACATGTTTCAACTGAAAGCAATGAATCATTGCTGAAACCACAATAAATTTATCAAGGAATTCATTAATTTTATTTAATGTTTTTCTTTTATTAGCATAAATTGAACACAAATAGAAATAAACACGTCAATGTGGTGGTGAGGTTCATGTGCCTCCCCCCATTTAAAACTTTGAGGAGCAAAGGTCAAATTCCCCTTCGGCTACTGCACTTTCCCTTATGAATTAGTAAATGAGTATGGATCCACCATCCATGCCAAACCCCAAAAAAAGTTCAAGTTGGATTTTTCGAGTTTCAACCATCAAAGGAAAAGGCACACAGTTTACGATGAAAGTGCAAAACATGAACAGGCATAAAGTGGGAAACAGTTCCAAAGTTGTTGTGAAAACAATAACATTTACCACATCCATCAGCAACTTTATTTCTGGTTCTGCCAGCTGGGAACCAACTTTACGAAGACCAGCTTTCAGTTCCTCATATGTTACTTTCCCGTCATTGTTAGTATCCATCAACATAAACATATCTCTGATCACTTCTGCCTCTTCAACTGTTAAGTGTTCAGCAATTACCTACACCACAATTTGGAGGATAAATAATCATTCGGGTATAATAGCAAAATCAAAGTAGCATGTTTATCCACAGAGATCCTTAATAGTACACACAAAGACATGGCCCATCACCTCAAATTTAGTTGAGTAGGAGGATCATTGTCAGAAGCTGTTTACATCTTTTTTTCTCATAAGATATTAAAATCCCTTCTTTCTGAAATTATTTCTTCAAAAAGCAGCATTTATATTTCAACAACCAGCACAAAGATACAAGTGTACCTAAACAAATGTGAGATGCTTACCCTCAATGCTTTTTTCTTGAATCTATTCATAACAGAAAACTGCTTGAGTCTTGCCCTAACAATATCGCCCAAAGGAACATTTGGAGCCTTTTTCGCGTTCTGTACCCATGGGTGATCTACCCCAAAAAATAAAAAAAGGAAAGTAACATGTCACTGCTGCTTCACAAAAAACATGCTGCAAAAATGAAATCTCCTACCCATTTGCATGATGTAAAAATATATGATACGCATTATACAGCAGTATATAAGATCAAATGTCTCACAGCCCTCGTCACACCAAGTATTTTATATCACGCAAGCAAACCAATACTTCAATGAACAAAGATCTTCTCATATAGAAGTCAAAAGACGTTTCCTACTGTCCAGAGGTCTAATTGCCTCCTTCCTATTTGATCACAAGCATAAAATCCTTTTCACTCGATGTCCATATGCCAATCATTCCAATTCCCCAATATTTTCACAAAAAGATGGGTTAATCCTATTTATGACGTTAAGAAAATTTATCTTAAAACAGAATGATTAAAAGGCACTGTTAAAATATTCTCTAGTGCCTTCTAAAAAATGTTACATTACATATATTGTTCTCTATGCTGAAAATATCGTTTGAGATTGTTGAGTAAAATTGACGAAGAACAAGAAAAAACCAGCAACAAGAATTTCGTCAAAATGGAAGGTTTGAACATGATTACAAATAGTTGTCCTCAAACGATATATGCTGCTGCCGGAATAAGTGCTTGAAAGCTTCAATGGCAAAAAGTTTGCAAGAGTAAACAAACCTTAATCCAAGTTTAAATCAAGCTAAAAAAAACTTGGAAAATGAACTTTGAAGAACAATATATAAAACTAGTTTTAATCTTTGATTTTGGACATAAGGGAATCAATTTGATGTTTGTGATAAGTTTTCCAATATGAAAACCATCCCTATATATAGAACTACGATCACCATGCACGAAAATGTGCAAAAATCAAGTCAAAAAGGTGTGAAACTTGTCAAAACGTCACCAAAATTCGAAACCCAAAGGGCAGAAATTTGTACTGGACAATCGCCCAGTTCATCAAATAGGCCTCGAGTTTGCAAAACACTGGCTGGGCGATAGCCCAAGCCATTTTTCATTATGATTTCTTTTACTTCCAATTTGGTTTTCACATGATTGATACACATAAGTTCATTCCAAATCACATCTCATTGTATATGTTGAACAAAATTCCAACATATCCCTACATGTTTCCTCCTTTATGTGAATATAACATCCAAAACCAAATGCTGTTGGTGTATTGTTTACTGCATCTATAACTGCAAAACACTATTCAGGATGATGAATCATTTCCTCCTTCAGCAATCATTTCTCAGAAACTAAAGCAGACACAGTATGAATATCGGCACCACCAATCCCACTCTAAGAAGATTTTCCAAGAATTTTATCATTCAAAGGGTAAAAAGAAAAAAAGAAGAAATACTCACCAAGAACCTGCTGGGCTGTCAAGCGTTTTTTTGGATCGGACTCCAACATCTGCCTAACAAGGCTTTTGGCACTTTCAGAAACCTGCGGCCAAGGTTCCCTCTTAAAATCAATCACTCCTCTTAAAATTGCTAGTGCAACACCCTGTTCAGTTTCTGCAGCAGACAATAAAATAAACTACAAATCTCTGAACTAGATAAAACTTCGATACAACCGCAAGTAGATACAACTTTTAAGAGGTAAGGCGGCTTCATGGTGAAAAACTAAAACTATACCTGCCCAAAATGGAGGAACTCCACATAACAGAATATAAAGAATCACACCGGCACTCCATACATCAACCTCCGGCCCGTAATTTCGTTTCAAAACCTCCGGCGCCATGTAGTAAGGACTTCCCACAATCTCAGAGAACCTCTCGCCTGATTGAAAGTTATCAATAAATTAATCAANGGGGGGGGGGGAAGAAGAAACAGACTACTAAACTCCCATAGATAATCATGTGATAAACACTTAACTTGAATTTCAAATTAAAATCTCGTCCAGATATGATTAAAAGTGAAAAACAAACATTTAAAAACTCAGTCCAGTTTTTTCTTTTTTCCTGAAAGGAAATTTTGAAAAATCGGTAAACCCTCTCAAAAACCACAGAAAGTGGAAAAAAATCAAATCCCCTTTCACCAAACCCAGAATATCATTTCCATGTCTAGATCATAAGCCAAAAATTCGAAATCTTTTTCAAAATTCAGTGGAATTATTTTAACGTATTTTTCAATTATTTTCACGAATCACTCAACACACCCACCAGGCTTGAAAAACACTGACAACCCAAAATCAATAGCCTTAAGAGCCGAATTCTCCTTCTTATTCGCAAACAAAAAGTTCTCCGGCTTCAAATCTCGATGAATAACACCATTCTGGTGGCACGTCCTCACCACCTCTGCAATAGTCCTGGCAACCCCGGCGGCGGCCCTCTCACTATAATGCCCACGCGCCACTATTCTATCAAATAGCTCACCTCCCTCGCACAACTCCATCACTAAATATACCGTCTCATTGTCCTCATACGTCGCATGTAGCTTCACGATATTGGGATGTTCCGGCAGGCTAGACATAATCGCCACCTCCCGGCGCACGTCTTCTATATCCACCGCAGTTCGTAGCTTCTTCTTCGAAATCGACTTGCAAGCAAGGTCCTCCCTTGTCTCCCGGTCCGTGCAAAGGTAGGTTACACCGAATTCACCCCGGCCCAATTCCCGACCTAGTATATACTTATCTGAGATTATTGTCTTTGCGAAGAAGTCCTTCAGGACTCGGATCGGAGCCGGGGACTCGGCATATGGGTTCGGATGGCGTTCTCGAGGACTTCTCCGTGGTTTTGGAGTTGGGGGTTTTGATTTTGGCGTTGGTGCCTGCTCGCTTTCTGAAGGTCTTATGCAAGCGTTGCAGTTGCCCATGATTGGGTATCTATGAATAGTACTCGAAGAAGGATTTTAAGGTGGTTCTGGTTGTTCCTCCGTCAGTGGTTGTGGTTGGTGGTTGTGATCATTGCGAGAGAATCTCAGAGTTGAACGGAGAAAAAAAGAAAGCGCGGGGTCGGTCAGTGGAAAAAGTTGGTATTTGAAAGAAATTGTTCGTTTTTATTTTTATATATAATAATTATAATATAATAATAGTAAAAGAATTGATTGTGTGAATTTATTGCAATAAAGCATTACTCATTAAAATTTTCATTTTCATTTTTTTATTCATTTTCAACTACACATATTTTAATAAAATAATATTTTCAATCACATCAATAATTTTTTCTTATTTTTCAACCACACATTTTCCATCAATTTACGATTTCAAAATACGTTCTTCCAAAATAATATGTCTCAAACACACCCTAATACGCTGAAAAAAGAGGAACGAAATTTAGCCCATGGTGGCCTCAAAATTTTAAAAATATAGTTTTGAATAATATTTTTGAAGAATGTGTAATGTACAAATTTTTTTTGAATTGACGTGTAAAATGTTTTATTATATGAATGTGCAATTGAAAATAAGTATAATAAATAAATTAAAGTAAAATAAATAGAATCAAACAGTAGGTTAGTACCATGTCACAATGTTATTTAAATAATTTTATAGTAAATCTAAAATAAATTCTCTAATTTTAAACACAATCTATTCTAAAAAAATATGCTCAAACACATGAACATAATAAAATTTATTTATTTACTTATAAGTAATTTTTAAGTTTAACTATTTTCAAGTGATTATCTATATCGTCTAAAATTTATAATTGGACTTTAGGGCTTAGCGCGGTAGTGTGCAGAGTTCGATTATCCGCAAGGTGGAATTGACTTTATTGCAAGCGGGAGTTACCATATGGTTAATAGCACATGCCTATCCATAAGCTATCCACCCTGGCTCATGTGAGGCACATC
>CAIGRF010128988.1:9734-33665 GCA_903798235.1 Fraxinus ornus | reverse complement strand
GTAGATGGAACCGACATTTGCCCCGTTCAGTTTCTTCCCTCTGATGGT
The DNA here is from genome assembly GCA_903798235.1 of Fraxinus ornus. Taxonomy (NCBI): domain Eukaryota; kingdom Viridiplantae; phylum Streptophyta; class Magnoliopsida; order Lamiales; family Oleaceae; genus Fraxinus; species Fraxinus ornus. The sequence goes on along the minus strand of CAIGRF010128988.1, from coordinate 33,617 downwards.
GGAACTAACCTTACTCTTATAAATCAAGCATTTGTTCTCTGGACCAAGAATGACTAATATCTTCTTAGTTGGATCAACACCACCCTTCATGAGAAAGTGTTGTCCACTGTTTATGGACTCAACGCCCCTCGACAGGCCTGTCTAGCTCTGGCAACACGTTTTGCTTCTCATCCTCCGTCACGCTTTGCTCAATTGAAGCGCCAACTCTAGACCTTGTAGCAAGGTGACTGATCTTGTTCCAAGTTCCATGCCTCGCCAAACTCTAGGTTGATTAGTTGGCTGCCGTTGGCAAACCCGTTCCTGATGAGGACCTTATTTCCTTTGTTATCAGCGGACTTAACTCATCCTACACATCCTTTGTCACTACCTTCTCGTTTGCTATTCATGACAAGGCCTTTTCATTTGAAGATTTTCAGGCAGAACTTTTGAGCCATGAAAGCTTATTGCATCACCAACATGTGTCCACAATTACCAACAACTTTGCTCTATTGTCCACAAAGCCAGGGCAGCCACATTTTCGACGCCCTAATGGACCTCGAGGACCTTCCCTAAATATTCCTCTCAAGCTCCTGTACAAAATGAGCCCTCGAACAGCTTTTCTCCTACTCATATTAGCGGAAACAACTGTACTCCTCGAGTTCTTTACCAAATCTATGGTAAAAGCAGCTATAGTGAATTGGACTGCTGTCATCGAATGGATTTCTCTTATCAAGGGAGACACCCTCCAACCCAACTTGAAGCCATGGTTGCTCAGACTAATGCCACCATTGAAGGCACCACATGGTACCTTGACAAATGGGTCCAATAATCACATTACTGTTAAAGAAGATTTTCCGACTGACAAGCAACCATTTAAAGGAAGGGAAATCATGGAGGTTGATAATGGTGATGGACTCCCAATCTCCAATACTGGTTCTACTCTCATTAAATCTACACACTCCACTTTTGCTTTGAGAAATATTCTCCATTGTCCCTCTGCTGCAACTAACCTCTTGTCTATACAAAAATTTTGTTTAGGTAATAGTTTCAATTTTAAACTCACAGTTTCCCACTTCTTTATGAAGGACACAAAGACAGGGCAACTCTTCTAGCAAGCAAGAGTGAAAACGGGTAGTATCCACTTCAGTTGAAAAGGAAACCACCATCAACTACTCCTCCATCGTTCTCCGTTGTTTTTCTAGGTGTCAAAACTACCATATCTGGATAGCACTCAAGACTCAGACATCCAGCTGATAAAATTGTTCGATCTTTAATTAAATTCCAGAATTTGCCTATTTCTAGTGAGACAAATAAAAATGTTATTTGTGAATCTTGTCAACTTGGCAAAAGTAAGAAACTCCCATTCGTTGATTCCAATCGTGAAATACATGCCCTTATCGAATTAATTCACTCTGGCGTTTAGATGATCCCTGTCCCCTCGACAAGTGGTTGTCATTACTACATGATATTCATAGATGAGGTCACTCGATTCACATGGATTTATCCTATACGTCATAAATCAAAAGTATTTGCTAACTTTGTCAAATTCAAATATCTCATAGAAAATTTACTTTCCCACAGAATAAAAAAATTTCATATCGATGGTGGAGGTGAATTTAATTCAAATCAATTTTCCTCTTTCCTCCGTCAACATGGAATTCTCCATAGATAATCTTGCCCCCACACTTCATAACAAAATGGCTTAGCAGAGAGAAAACTACGTCACATCCTTGAAATGGGACTCACCCTTCTTGTCCAATCCAAACTTTCCAAATGATTTTGGATAGATGCCTTTAACATGGCAATTTACCTAATTAATCAGCTCGCTACTCTAGTTTTGGCCAATATCAATATGTACCAAAAATTATTTTCTTCACCCACCGATTACCAACATCTCTGAAATTTTGGATGTACTTGCTATCCTCTTCTACGCCCTATACAGCCAACAAGCTAGAATTAGGACCAAATCATGTATTTTCCTTGGTTATAGCTCGGGTCTTAGGGGGTACCGTGCTTAGATCCCACTCTCCAAAAAGTCCATATTTCATGTTACATTGTATTTGATGAAGACTCTTATCCTGGATTGGTGCAAGCTTCATCACTCGCTCCTACTCAAGATTCGACATCTACTCCTTCACGGGCAATACTCTCTCATTTTTCTTCCACAATTTTAGCAACTAACCCTTGTATCTCTACTTTTCCACCATCATATGCTCATAATATACCTCCATCTCCACAAATCTCTCACAATTCAGATTTAGGTAATGCCATACGTCAAACTGTGCCCTATGTAAATTCCTTGCCTGAACCTCTCTCCATTAATCCATCACTTTTAATCACAACTAGGGGTGGGCAAAACCCAATCGAACCCATCAAAATCGCCCAAACCGAACCAACCCGACCGGTTTGGGTTGGTTTTTTTTGTTGTTTTTACACGTGTTGGGTATGATGGTTGTGTAGACGGGTTGAGTTGGGTCGGGTTATGGGTTAACTCATGAAAATCGAATAAACCCGCCCAACCCAACCCGATTATTTGTGAACTTTACAAGTGTTATGATATTACTTGGACGAATACACATCCAACACAAAAACATTTTAATTGTCAAAAATATTTCTGAGCTTCACATAATTTAATATCAATCTGTCCACGTAACATTTCCGAACATGAAGTGTCAAAATAATTCAGATTTTTGTCATTGTAGCTATAGAGACCTAATATTATGTAAGTCATGAGTCAATTATAAATTCGCTCAATCCGACCAGCCTATTTTAATCTTTGTTGACAAGTTGTCTCAAACCGACCAACTCAACTCAACCTGATCGATACTTGATTAGGTTGGGTTGGAAGGGTTAAATTATGATCAAATCAATCATGTTGGGTTGAGGCAAAAATCGACCCGATCCAACCGAACCCATGCTCACCCCTAATTACAACATCTACATCTTCTCTCTCCGAAGATCTCACAATCCCCTCTATACCTCACCCACCTCATCATTCCATGCAAACCCAATACAAAACATGAACCTCTCGTCCAAAATAGTTTCCGGAATTTACTTTGTATTATTCCACCAAACATCCCATAACTGCTTTCCATGTCATGCTTCCTCATGAGAACCATCGTCATTTACCAAGGCCAAAATTGACCCTCGTAGGATGGACACCATGCAGCAAGACTATGATGATCTTATTCGTAATAGAACATGGACTCTTTGTCCCCGACCTCACTCTCGAAATATAATTTGCACAAAATGGGCATACAAAATCAAACAACATCCTGATGACTCTATTGACCAACTCAAAGCCCGCCTTGTGGCCTAGGGCTTCCAACAGAAAAGTGGGGTTGACTATATTGAGACTTTTAGCCCAGACATCAAACCACCACCATTCGATTAGTCCTTGCCTTGGCAACTTATTTTCAATGGTCGGTCAAACAACTTGATGTTTTCAATGCCTTTTTACAAGTAAATCTCACGGAAGAGGTTTTCATGGAACAAACTCAAGGGTTCATAGATACTCAAGCTCCTAATCATGTTTGTCGCCTTCACAAAGCGATATGGTCTCAACTCTCAAGCAAGCCCGTTGGGCTTGGTTCTATCGATTGTCCACTGCCCTATTGGATATGGACTTCATTGCCTCTCTTGTGGATACCTCCTTATTTACTTATCACTCAGGTTCAATCCATATTTTTATTCTAATCTACGTGGATGACATAATTATCACAGGTACAAATCATGGATTTATTATGGACATTATTCAGCAGCTCCAAAAGGAATTCCCTCTCAAGGACCTCGGGCCCCTTGGTTTCTTTTAGGGATTCAAGCCACTTGGACAGGTAACAGTTTGCACATAAGCCGTGCGAAATATATTCTGGGTCTTCTAAATCGGGTCAAGATGATCAGATCTAAGCCATATGCATTGCCATGTGTCTCCAGCTTCAAAATGTCTAGATTTGATGGTGAGATTTTATTGGACCCCGCTGAACACCGTCATGTTGTTTAGTTGTTGATGTTCTTCAATACTGTACAATCACAAGGCTTGATATTGCATATTCAGTCAACCAATTATGTCAACATATGCACAGCCCTACAACCGCCCTTTGGACCACTGCCAATAGAGTGCTCCGGCTATATACCAGTGACTCTCTTCAGTTAACTGCTTACAGTGATGCGGATTGAGCTAGCAATGATAGAAAATCCACTACTGGATTTGAAATTTTTCTTGGCTCTTGTCTTATATCTTGGGGTGCTAAGAAACAAGTTGTTAAATCTCGATCTAGCATTGAAGCTGAGTATCGTGCCATGGCGATCACCACTGTCAAACTTTACTGGCTCCCAATGTTATTCAAAGAATTGTAGGTCCCACTCACCTCACCTCCAGTTCTCTGGTGTGATAATTCAAGTGCTCTTGCCCTATTGAAATCGATTATCACTTTGTCAGGGACAAAGTTGTCAATGGAGATATTGTGGTCAAACTTATTCCAACGAAACGTCAAGTCGTTGATCTGTTTACAAAGGGCCACAAGGCTACAAGGTTTTTGCTCCTCAAAGACAAGCTGCAGGTGTCTCCACCACCCCTTAGCTTAAGCGAGGGTGGGGGTGTTAGAGATACTTCCATATCCCAGCCAGAGTCCATGCAGAGGATCACGGATCTTGTGCCCATATCTCTTGAATCTTGCCTAAACTAAATGTATAGCATATTCCATTAACTTGATATTAGGATTATTTCTATTCATTTCCTTTCATTGTAAATCTCAGTAATCGTGTATATGTACATATCCTATTGAGTATATTATATAATTGAACATTTTCCAATATTATCTTCTCTTTTAAAGGTTACCAAATTCATCTTTGAATTCTTCAAAATGAACCTTAATAGGCAGGTAATTTGCTATCGTAAATGTTGAATTAGAATATGGTAAGTTGTCCTTTATATTTAAGAAAAAAATATACAAAATTTAACTATTAGATAATGAGGTTCAATGTAAATGTCATTATCGAGAAAAGTATAATAAAATTAAATTAGATTAGACGCGACTGAATATTGTAATTATATTCCCATGACTAAATATACCATTAATGTTTTGAAATTATGTTATCAACATGCTTAGAATTGTGATATGGGATGGGACGGGATGATTGGGAATGAATTCCTTGTTTATTTTTATTTTTATCCAATTGAATGGACTGGATGCGAGAATTGGTCACATGAATATGTTTCTGTCACTAGATGAAATTGAAATTAGCTGTCAACGTGTACAAGTCCAATTTCTGTCACTTGATATGAGATTCAATTTAATCGGCTCGCTGGCTGGCAACATAATTAAATATCTATGTCTGAATCATACCTAACTCCACTCTCTAAACCTTCTTTTATTCCTTTACTAAAGTTTGGAAACCAATTTGTTTTCTGGTACTAGCCCAAAAAGAAAAAGCAAGAAACGACAAACTTCGTGTTTCACCAATAGCACAAGGAATGCGAGGACTTTTTTGATTGGTCTTCAGGCGTAATTTTTTGGTACAGTGGTCGTGAAACATATGGCCGCAAGGAAGAACAGCAACACCATGCTGATGATGTATAGGAGTTGGACCATCTGGTGTGAATGAAAAATCCCCCTTGAATAACAGGCACTTCTGTTCTGTTGGCTTATGAGGTTCCTCCAAAGTAGATGCATAATAAATACCTTTAGTATAATCAGCTTTAGGAGATTCCTTAGACAGTTGAGTTGCAAATGACAATGAGGCGTCCTAGATTACATAAATAAATGATAAATTATATGTAAATTAAAATGATCTCATTTTGAAATACGAAGCATAGTAAAAGTTATCTAATATCAGTAAGGATTTTCGTTGTAAGTACCTGCATTAACTGAGAGTCTATAGGGATTAACGTGAGCAGAGAAAGAGACTTGACGAGGGCCTGGTAATAACAAAGGTGATCTCAAAGTCACAGAGATAAGGGTATCAAGTTGAAGAACAAATGCCCATGGCCATTGGATGTCCAACAGGCTTTTGAGGATAATGAACCAGTTGACATTTTGATGCTGATGCAGGTCACCTGAAAAATATTACCAAATACTATGTGAAACTTGACAATTTTGCCCTATTGCCCTTGCTTTTTCATATGTACTAGTGAATTCTCGACCACTTTCACATTTTATCACCATTACATTACATTTGTAATCAGGTGAATGAGACACCACCATAACTTGTGTTTCTGATAGCTCTTCAATGGAGGTAGCCTGCATATGCCAGGTAAATCCTTTGGGCCCAGAATATTTTGTCCCAGTCATAATTTTTTGTCTTTCCTTTCCAAGGAAAAACACCATTTAGAGGAATTTGAGCATTATGACTCCAGGCAGTTAAATCACCTTTTATCATAGTTCAGAACCAAACCTTAACAAAGAGAGAGGCGGTCCTGTATGAAACATGTCAGGCCACGTGGATTTTCATGTTAATTGAGGGATACACACCTTCAGCAGCTAGAACAGCAGCGAAATCATTGGGTTGAACGCCTACCTCTCAGGGAATGGACCCCCCGCAGCAGATTAGGAAGTGCTACTCCCTGAAAGTTGGAACCCACTTCTCTCAGGATCATACAATACCCAAGGCTTGGACAGAACTAACGATACGACAAGAAGGTAGCTGACCTGAGGAAAGTAGTCCACAAAAAATTGCATCAAGTAATGTATTTATTGTCCGGAGGTAGTAAATACATTGATGGTACTCATCAGCTCAACAAAACTGGATAATTACTTGTAAAAGACCCTTAAACACCGAGACTGTGGAAATATAAAACATCAAAATATTATTCCCAATAAAATTGGGGTCTACTATATTAATCTGCTTTATCCATTGCCACATTACTCTAGTTATATAGACCTTTTCATTGGACCGAAAAGGATGTTGAATTCCCAAAGGGGAAACTGAATGAAGAAAATAGAAAATTCTTCTATTATTTGCTTCATAAGCTCTAAAACATGTGTGCTACCTCAGCAAACCAATTTTCACCTGCGCAAAAGTATTAAGGAATTCCAACATTGTACAGTGGAATTGGCTAGGTGTTCCCCTGCAAAATTGAAACATTTATTATATATCAGTTTAGGTGATCTTCTTGAAAACCTTGTCTTCAGCGTCATCATAAAATTTTTAGAATTACTTGTTAAGTAATTTCATTTTATCTGGGATATGCAAACAAAATCCTGTTATCATTGGTTTGATCCTCTAGGTTGCCATTTTCTCATTGAACAACAGGTATGAAATCAATCAAATTATTTAAAGTTGTGTCCCAATCTTTTCCTTATTATTTATGTACGTAAGTAATATTTGAACATTTACAAACAGTGTAGTAGAGCGAAATGATGATGCACTTAATTGTTTGATAAAAGTGGAAAATCCAAATCTCAACTAACAAATAGGTAGGAATAAAGGAACTACTTACCTGCCCATCTTTAGCAAATAACTTCCAGCATTTTAGATATCTGAAGACAGGACAGACAGTACACAGCCAACATTGAACCCCAAAAATTTCAGAGTAATCAGTTCAATATTAAATTGTAGAATTGAAGAGCAAGCTTAAACGTGACTAACCTAATTGAGCATGTTGAGTTTGGAGCACAAAAAATTCTCTTTTTATTGCAAAAGAAACACTCAAGATAATTTTACAATTTAATATGGACACTAACCAAGCACACTAGGACACCTCACTAATTGTTTTACCAACTCACAGCACTTCCCACTATTATCTCCACTAACTCTTTTTTCACTTTCTCAATTCTCACACACTCACGCCTGCACTCTGTCTCTCTTTTATCTCACACATTTCTCTTCACACTCACGCTTTCGTTCTTGCTTATATATGACCTGTCTCTCTCGTTCACACTCACAGCAAACACACATATATAGGTGCTTATGGCAGTGACAAACTCTTCTAGAATGGTGGTGGATAATAAAATCATACAACATTCTAGGACCTTCTCTCATGTCGGCAGCTTAAAAGGAATCTGGAATTTCAAAAAAAAAAAAATCATCACCAATTTTTTAGAGAATTCTTGGAGTTTCATCTTAAGTCGGTGCTGATTTACTTTTTTTCTTCCCTTCAGCACTGGCTTTTCATTTTGACTCTTTTTCTTTTTAGTTACGTCTAGTTGTGTATCAATCTTGACGAATTTTGAAGCGCTTGGTCCTTTATTCAACACACCTGATGCTTCAAATATATCCCACTCTTTTATATTTTTCTCTTCATTTATTTCTTGATTAGCATACTTGGTATTTGATTTATCGTGTCTACTTTATTTTTATTTTTTTTTATTTGTGGTAGTAAATTTGTAAATACCTCAATCTCTTCTTGTAGATTGATCCTCCTCTGATGTGTTCTAGCACACGTCATTTTGCACAGGACTATGTGTTGCTCTTATAAACTCTTCTTTTTCACTTGACATTTGTGCATCTTCAGGTTTCACGAGGCATTGTTCTCCTGTCATGACTTTGTTTAGATCCCCTTGTTTCAGAATATTTTTCATATTTATTTTCTTTTAAATGCTTTATTACTTTATTGATGGTTCGATCTCTTCTTTTATAACTATATAATACTTCATCTTCTTTCTTTATTGAGACCCCTAACATTTGCTTGATCAACGCTTCTTGGTCGGCCAACAAATTTTGAGATTTACTAGTGAAGGTTGCTCTAGCCAACCTTGGATAGCAATATAAAACCTCTAAATTCGGGTCTCAATCCATATATGATTATTCTTCTCATTCTAGATTTCAAAATTTTACTCGAAAATTCTAATTCTGAAATTTCGTGACAAAGAGATTTAACTTTGTTAAAATATTGAATTATGGTCATTTCTCCTTGACAGATAGAGACAAGCTCATTCTCTTGAATTTGCAACCTTAAGTCATTTTTACTTGAGAAAAGTGCCTCCAAGGTGTCCCAAATGTGCTCCAACAATTATTCCTCAATTGTTGTCTTTATAATGAACATAGTCTTACCTGACTACTTCCTATAGATCTTGTCCTTGGAGGTACGACTCCTTGCAAATTTGCCATATTGTGTAGTTTTGATTATTATGCTTTTTAACTCCGCTTATCCTCATTGTGACTTGATTTACCTCCCGTAATCAAGCAAGCTTTATAAAAGCTTCACAATCTCCTTTGCGCACGAACTCCAGATGCTCAAAAATCTGCCCCGACTGTCTAGCTCCAATACCAAATTGTTGAGTTTGGAGCACAGCAAACTCTCTTTTATTATGAAAGAAACACTCAAGACAATTTCACAATTTAATATGGACATTATCCAAGGAGACGATGGAAATTCATGGAAGACTCTGAAGAGACTCTCGTGGAACTCTCCATATCCGTCACTACTCGCTGGTGAGGTGTTAATTGATTCAGAAACATGGTAAGCTTAGCTGAATCTGACTCCAGAACAGACCACCTAGCACATTCAGGATGGGAAATGAAAGTGCTGCCAAAAGGCATCAAGGATGGAGCCATACCAACTTGAAAATCTGAATCTAACGCTGTTTACAGAATGATTAGGACGTTTATCAGCTCGTAAAGTCGGAAAAGTGTTGAACGGGAGTGACCTTAGCCGGGTGTTGTGTCCTCTATCAATTCCAACATCATTACGATTGGAGATCTGGCCACCAAAGTTTCATGATGAACTCAACAACCCCCAGCACTAGTTTGGAAGCTTTAAGTTCTACCAGCAAATTCTGTATGAATCAGAGGGTTTCTTGTAGTTGATCTAGCATGACATTTATAATTGGAAGAATCAGCTTCGTCCAATTTATTGGCAATCTCTCAGGTCCTGAATTTTCTGAAGACTCTGGTTTCTAGATTAGCTCCAGTTTCAAGCGTCTCTTCCATCAACTTTCCTGGAGAATTAAACTGAGCAAAGCTCTTATTATGCTGCAACATAGATGTGGTAGATCCTAAATTGGAAAAAGTTCCACTTATCTGTGATCTAATAGGGTTACTAGCTTTTGTTCCTTCTCCCTGTATGGTCATTGGATGATCTGTGAAAACCTCACCTCTTACTGGCATAAATTTCACGCTAACCTCCGGGTGCTAATAGTCAGAGAAAAAACACCTCCATTCATGAAACAATCTGTGGTATTCATATTATTTCCATCAATCAACTGTCTCATAGTCACTTCAAGATGTGAAAGTTCAGATACTCTAGGAAGCTTAGAGACATTGCTTCTGACATGGATCAAATCTTTATTAGCCTAGACATTTGGTAAGCCACTGGGGTTAGCAAAACAATTCTTCATAATTTTCAGTTTTCTGGTCATGCGGATATAACGGAGAATGGGCACAAGGCAGATGCATATATCAAAATGACGTATGGTCAGCTCCAGAAATAGTAGCTCCACAATTTATTTTACTAGTAACAGCAGCTACACTAGGCCTACTGGTGACTACAAGATCACCATGTCTTTCTAGTGGAGAACTCAAGGCAGGTGGATGGCCAAATCCCATTGATTGTCTCGACCTAAACAGACAATTGTGCAGAAAGAGTGATATCAGCATTCCAATTACAAAAACAGATATTTATGTACAAAGAACAGTAGATGGTACGGTATATGGATAATGGAGCGCCACTAAAATCTACTATTTAAAACTTCCAATATAACTAAAGAGTATATGCAATAATTCTAATATTTTTTTGTCTTCTTTAAAAGTCTGACGTAGTATTTCAACCATAATGACTTGATATGGGGAGAACAGAGTCATAAACCAAGAAACCTGTGCTGAGGTAGTAATCTTGACAAAAATCCAAACATTGTTCTCTTGATTCTGTGAACTTTGATAAATAAAGAAGAAAGAACTGAAAAATCCTCATATTAAAGACACTGATACTCCAAAAGAGAAATAAATAAATAAAACTGGAAAAATATGATACCAAAAAACACTCAAAGCACTCCACTCTTCCATTGCAAGATAAACACCAACATGAGCTAGCATTAAGGACAAATGATAAAAATTGGTTACATGTCTTAGAGGCACTTCCAAGACTAGTACTGATATCAGCTTTAATTGAGTTTTACCAAGCAAGGGTGTCCCTCTTCCATAAAGCTAAAAATACTAATGATTTAGATGCAAAGAGTAAAGGGAAGCGAGAATATCAAATAACTTCAGAATATCACAAAGGATTTGAAAAATTACATGTATGTGTATCCAACTGATTAGTTCAGACTTCAGATAACAAATTCAAAACTTGTATTTACAAACCATACACGCATCTTTGCACATGTATATACACATTCACAAACCCACATACAAGTATAAACTTGACTTTGCTCATGTTTTTACACAAAACAAGAATCTTCCTCTCCATACATAGAACACTTATACATAAGCAAATGAAAGTTTAAGTTTAGCTAGGAAATCAAACATACCGAAACTACAATCAAGTTTTTCACCCTTTAATTGATGGAAAACCTATAGATACACCTAAAAAACATTCATTAATAGACAGTGATATGATAATGATAGCAAGTAGAGGTCTATTGATAACATAGATGTAAGTTTTTGCACATTATTTTTTTTTAATGACAGTGGATGTCCGGATCAGCTTGCGCGCATCTCGACTAATCTCATTGGGCCCTGAAGTTTATGACCGGATACCCAAGACCTCAAGGACTCGAACCGGGAGCAAATTCAAGGCCACATTATTTATAGCTAAAAAATCATAACATCGGTCACAAAAAAAAATAAAAATAAAAATTTATTCCCATTCAAACCCACCTCTAAACCCTTGATTATTCCATCTCAACTAAATCTAAAATTACCCATTAGCAAAAACTCAAAATAAACTACCATAAGATGAGAAAATTAAACAAAAAAAAAAACCTAAACAGTTAATCAGCAAGAAATTATTCACCATAACATCATCAATCAATAGATTAATCCAAATACCTCCCACCCCATATACCCACACATATAATGTATGTAAATATCAGCATGTGACTGCGTGCGAAATCAACAAGGTATTGTTTGTGGGGGATTAAAAATGGTTTCCTTTCATACCAGTGAGTGAAACGGCGAGATCCGTTATTTCCTGATCGGTGAAATTTCAAAGCGCTGATCCAATAGTGTGAGTGCTTAAAGAGAGAGATGGAGTAGGATTTGTTTTTTGGGCGCTTAGAGCACCTTCCTTCAAACATGAGATACTCCAAATTTCAAAAGTCAATACTTAGCCAAAAGACTCATCGAACCCGTTTGATACCCATTAATTTCTCTTTCTCTTTTTCATTCTCATTCTCATTTTTTATTTCAACCACACATTTTCCTAATAAAATAATATTACACACAAATAAAAAAAAAAATTCATCACTTTTTCACCACACATTTTTACATCAATCACTATTCCAAAATTTCTATTCTCCTCAAAATGGATTTCAAACAGTGGCTAAATATTCAAATTCTTTAAATTAACATTTTAATTTGAAGAATAAAACTCGTTCTCGAAAATTAAATGCATTCAAAAAGTTTTAATTTTTATTGTAGGAAATTAATAAAATAATCTAAAGAAAAACTAGTTAAAATAAAAGATAAATAAAAATAATAAATATTTTTTGGAAGTAGTAAAATTAAGTGTTAAATATAAAGAGTTTGTTGAAGTACTTTAAAATTTTAACTCTCTAAATTTATAGATGCTCTTCAAATGATAGAATATGCTCTTTAAAAATAGAGTCTCTTGGAGATATTTTTAGGACGCTGTTTGAGAGTTTTAAAGAATTTGGTTGCGGGCCCATTTGTGCTTTTGCAGGCCGACACGTGGGGTCAAATTAACACATTTGAGTGACGAGGCTTCCCGGGTGGCATTAATGATTCAGACTCTTAGTTCCGGCCATTATTTTAAAATTCTTTATTTTATATGTTTATTATTAATTACGTATTCAAACAATGAAATATTCTGCACATAAATTCAATTTTTTTCTATTTTTTAATCGTACATTATTCAAAAATTCACTATTTAAAATTTTTATTTTTGCCAAATAATGACTATCAAACGGGGTCTTAGTCTTTGCTTGGTGAATGTCCAATGGAGAATGCCTTGTGGTCTCATTCTAGGGATATTAGTCATTTCATTGAGCTTGGAGAACACGGATGGCTTGAAAACTAACGCAAACTTTGACAACAATCAAGCTACTTGTACAACTAATTTGAAAATAATGTGTGAGTCGACAGGGATCATGTTTATTGATTTGAAAAATATGATCTTTACATCCCACACATTGTCAAACAAATTGTACAAATTTATTGTAAATGGAGATCTCACACAATTGAGTTTGTTGGTTTGCTTTTATAAACTCCTAAGCCAAGCGTCAATCCAATTTTTTATTTTATCCCATGTTATTCTGCACATATTTTTCTAGTTCAAGTTTGATGGAATAATAACTTAATTACTGAATAATCTCCATGAATCTAAGGGCGTGTTCGGTAGAGGTATCAAATTAAAATTGAAAAACTAATTATTATTGATGACTTTTATTAGACGAATGAGATCTAATAACGACCATATTTTCAATTTTAATTGGATTTTAATCACGACCGAACACGCCCTAAAATTATCTGGACTCGAAAAAGTAATCAGGTCAAGAGTGGAAAATGAAATAAATCAATAAATACAAGTGTCTTATTTATTTTACAATACTAATCATATATGTAATTAGCACTTAACGTCCTCACCTTTCATTATTATTATAGAAAACGTCTCCACCTTTCATTTTTTGATATTTTCACCCTTATTTTTACATTTCATTGCGCAAAATGTCATTTTTACCTATTTTTTCAATTAAAAATTAAGAAATGACGAATATACTACAATAATGTAGTTGTGACTTATTTGCACCTTTTAAAAAAAAATTGGAACCGTGATTGCAAATAATTTTTTCTTCTTTTATTTAAAAAGAGGGATATATTCGTCATTTCATGATTTTTAATTAAGAAAATAAGTGAAAATGACATATTGCGCAGTGAAAAAATGAAATGTGAAAATAAAAGTGATAAATACAAAAAATGAAATGTATGAACGTTTTCTACACTAACAATGAAATGTGGGACATTATTTCATTTGTGACATTATGTGCTAATTACCAAAAATCATACATACCTCAAACACTTGTGGTGCATAGATTAAGAAAGAACTCAAGGACGATTAAATTAATCCTTATTCAATCAAATACGATGTCATCAAAATCCTAAATAAAAAATATTTGCTTTTTTTTTTTTTGAATACATGGAAAATGATATATTAATTGGGAAATTCCCTGGGTGGATATTTTCAACTTTTGGGCCTTAAAACCAGGTGAAATTTGAAAAATGCAACTAACATAGCAACTTCAAACCTAAACATTATTACATATACATGCAGCAAAACACTACATTCTTGTACATGATGGTTAAAACGGATTCCAAGCACCAACATTCTTCATCAATCTCGATTTCCAAATCCCGATACTAAAGAAAACCTATTCGGGGCATGTATATACACAAAAGTTACTGGGGACGATGTAGCTTCATACCTCTCTACCTCTGCTTTTTCATAACTAGAAAGACCCTACCTGGCTTGGTTCTTACTTCTTAGTATCTTCAAGAACGTTGAACAGGAACTGAGGCAAAGATGCTATCCTAGGGAGATTAAGCAGCAGTTCTCCAACTGAGTCCTCCCTAGTCATTGATACTGGCTTCTTGTAACCAGAGGTATTATCATCGGACTCATCCATGGGGATAGGTTCGTTATCTGTAGTTGATGCGCTAAAGTTGTCATCTATTCTCTTTTCTGGCAAAGATGCATCAGGACAGTTTTCACTTTTAATTTGCAAGTTTGGACCGGCTGTAGTATCTTTCTGCAGAAGGCAGCAAAGAGAATTGACCCTTGACATGAGAGACTTCTCATCTGAGTCAGGCATGTGTTGGATGTCCCTGAACAAGCATTGTTTAATATTGTCCAGAATTTGAAGGCTTTGCCATTCCTTGCTCGAGAGTAATGGATAGTTAGTGGAATTCTGCTCGGATATCCGCTGCTCAAGATAGCTCACCATATCACTCATTGACATGGAGAAGTGGAGACAAGGCGCCCTGATCTGATCCCAGTTGCTGAGCACCTTTAGTTGCTCCATCCACCCAGTTTTGATATCTTCGATGGTCAGTATTTCCCTAGCTGCATATAATAGTAAAAGGACTTTCACGTTATCAGAATAAAAGAAGACAAGAATCTATCTACAAACAATACAGCAGACACGATCAATTGATGATAATTCTTGAGGTGGCGATATTGTGCAACACAGAAATGTTACAAACCCAAAGAAATTAGAGAACAAGTATCAGCACAAAATGAAGATGAATATGTCGATTTTTCAGTATTTCATGGCAGAAGAGAAAAATATTACATTATTCCCTCTCTATAAACTGTAGGGACAAATAAACACGGGACATTGGAAAAATCTTCTTTAGCATGGAAGATAGTAGAGGAGAAAGGGTGTATTTTATTATTATTTTTTTTTTTATAACCGTGGATGTCCGGGCCAGCTTGCGCGCACCTCAACTAAACCCACGGGGCCCTGAAGTTTACGGCCGGATACTCATCTTAGTGGCCATGAGGGGACTCGAACTGATGACCATTGAGGAGCAAAGAAAGGGTGTATTTTCCTCATCCTTACATATATATTTTATTTAAAATCTCAGTGTAGAGAACTTCCAGACATGAAAGTGATGACATAATTATCGATACAAGCAAGAATTTTGAAAAATGCAATTTGACATACTCCTATAAGAAGATGCACTTGTCACATTAGTAAGCCCCCGTTTGATTTCCATTAAAAATCTCATTCTCATTCTTCTACTAATTTTCAACCACACATTCTTCAATAAAATAATATTTTTCATCACATCAATAACTTTTTCTTCTTTTTCAACCGCATATTCTCTATCAATCTACTATTTCAAAATACATTCTTCTATTCTCATTCTTCTACTCATTTTCAACCACACATTCTTCAATAAAATAATATTTTCCATCACATCAATAACTTTTCCTTCTTTTTCAACCACACATTCTCCATCAATCTACTATTTCAAAATTCATTCTTCCAAAATAATATCTATCAAACACACCCAAATTCCTAGCATACCCTGTCCTAAATTGGAAGTGTGGACTAAATTAGACTGAATTGAAATTCTATGTTCCCCAGCTGGTTTTGGGAATTTGTAAAATGAAAATCCCAGGGCAAAATATCTAGCAACTCTCCTTGTTACAGATTACCATTTGCCAGCTAAATGGATTAATGCAAAAGATAGGTAGAAGTCCAGGCATCAAGGTCCAGACCCTTATCACCATGTAACTACCCATCCAATATCTTCTGATTTTTGAAAGACTCATAGATTTTGGAAGAGACACAACTCAAAAGCTATTTGTTGAAGTTGGAGAGCCCAAGTCTATATAAACAACACACCAAAATTCCATATTTTTGATGTGGAATTCAAGTCATTGAAATGGGAACCATGACAATTCACCTCGCCATGCGATCTTGACGTCCACGTCAGACTGACTTTGCACTAGCTCATAATTAGTCTCGGGCGAACACTGCCATGCCACGTCACCATCCGAACTGCTCGAATGCAATCGAGAGACACCTACTCTGGTACCATTGATATAGATTTATGGGAGACATTG
Organism: Fraxinus ornus; assembly: GCA_903798235.1. Taxonomy (NCBI): domain Eukaryota; kingdom Viridiplantae; phylum Streptophyta; class Magnoliopsida; order Lamiales; family Oleaceae; genus Fraxinus; species Fraxinus ornus. Next base: position 16,951 of record CAIGRF010128988.1, on the reverse strand, counting down.
TGCCTACTCTGAAGTTGGAAAGCCCGTGTCTATATAAACTACACACCGAAAGTCCATACTTTTGATACTTACAACGGAAATCATGACACATTGTGTCCTACACTTCTGGAATTGTAACTAGATTCAGTTTACAAGCTTATCAGACTCTTATGCTTTCTCGACGTAACTTTGCTTGGGGACATGTCTTCTATATTCTTGCCCTTGTCTTTTCCCATACTCACCTCACACACACACACCGTATAGAAAAAAGAGCCTTCTTGTATATGTTTCTTTTACTTCCTAGCTTGGCAGTTTAGAGTGACATCAGTCCTTTTAATCCTACGGATCGAAGAATTTTGATTGGTACACAGGATCAGTACTCCTACTTAGTTGCAGGTAAGGTAGGGTAATCACAAGCTGAGCACTGCATCACCTACTCCCCTCTCCAAAACAAGAGAAGGAGGAAAGGGGGAGTATGAATATCCCATATAGAAGTCATGTCCATGCCTGGCCCTTCCCCCTACCATAATATAAAAGGGGAATCGGACCACATTAAACAGGCCCAACGGGGCCAAAACTCTTCTTTGTGTTGAACAGCCTGATCCAATCAACTTAAAAACACAATTTACAGTCAATACTACCAGCCTTGTATCAGTCACATCCTGATTCTAGCCACTTCTTGCCAAAACGGCTACCCCCACAATGACCCGTATTACTTGGTAGTCAAAGCCCCAAGGAAATTCTGAATTCTTAGACATGTTACAAAATGTAACATACTAATAATACATATGGGAACATTTTCTAATATTAATACCCCAGAAACCCAAATATTTTTTTCTTGGTGTTTGACAGTAAACAACATAAGGAGTAACCTATCATGTAAAGATTGATACCCTCAGATAGTTCGCATAGAAATGTAGAATTCAAAAAAATGAAAATCCTGAAGATACAATCTCGTCGAACAAGACAAAACATTATTCTCTAATAAGAATCAATCCAGGCGTTCATTATCCGTTAAATTTAGAAGCAACGGTAGGTTTGAAATTCCTCTGTGTACATCAATGGTAATTCAAAAAAACCTACTCATTGACTCCTAGTACCAAAATTTATAGTACAAATAAATAAAGTGCAGCACAATGATGATCAACTTGTTAGCCAGAAGCCATAAAATCACTCTCCTATAGTAACATCAGGTTTGTTCATCATTTATTTTTCTTTATTTCATCAAAGGCAAGCTATTCCAAACCAGATTTCGATACATGCAATAATAATTATAATTGAATAAAAAACAAATTATCACGTGGGAAATCTATAAACAGGATTAAGGAGTCCGTTTTTTCATGCAGAAAGGAAGAGGTAAAAGAAACCAGGCCATCTTAAAACAACTAATTAGACTAGAGAGCATGCCAGAATAGATATACTTCTTTTAAGTATTAACATAGTTTAGCCCTTGTTTGAGCCCCATTTTGAGAGAAATGCATTTTTGAATAGTAATTTTTGGAGAATGTGGGGTTAAAAATGACGATTTTTTTTTTCGATTTACGTGTAATATTATTTTTTTGGAGAATGTGTGGTTGAAAATAAGTTTTCAAAAAATGAATTTTTGATCAAATGGGGCTCAAACAAGGGCTAAAATAAGCATACTTCTATGTAACAAAAAACATTAAATTTAGTATACATTTCATCATCAACAATTACAGTTCTACCTGAGCTTGGTGATGGAGTTTCGCCAGGGTAAGATTCTGAATGTCTACCAAGAGCATTTGGTTCATATTTTGAAGAATATGATTGAGCTCCAGAGGGAGAAGCTGGGTCCCGTAAGTTTGAAAAGGAAGAACTCTCCCCACTATTCATATCAAACCCACTGTTGTTTTCATTTGGATTATCAAACACAGAAATTCTGGGCTCAAAATATGGAGAATCCAATGTTATCTCTCCTTGCTGACTGAGAAAGTTGAGACGGGGATCACATTGAATAAGTTTTTCAAAATGCTTTCCTAGCAAGCCTTGTGGGCTCTCCAGATAATGTCGCCTGAAGAAGAAGAAGAAATCACCCACATGTATATATGTAAAAGCTTCATGCATAAAGACAACTAAGTCACCCTACAAAAACTGAAAGAAAACCAAAAAACATACAACCATACAGATGGCAGGAGTCCTCATGAAACAGCAAAGTAAAGACTCTAAGAGTACAAAAACTATAGGAAATCCAGAGACACTGTATCTGCCACACTACAAGATACAAAAGTAACTACATGGTAGAATTTTTCAATGAGTAATCTTTTGCTTTCAATTTTGTATCCTGCCATGTTGGGCAATCTACCAATGAAATTTAAGCTTGAGAATAATAGCGAGGCATTGGTGCAGTGTGTGCGGCCAAGTACCAACTAGCCGATAGTGTAATGTCAAATGTCAGACGGTGCACCATACTACTAATAGTGTAGCAATGTGTGTTCGTGTGTTAGTTTTTCAATGTCTGATATCACCGTTGGGCATTTGACATTACACTATCGGCTAGTTGGGACTTGGCCACACATACTGCAAACCACAAATAAACTAGCAGCATAAGTGAAGATGGTATTTGTTCTCCTATAATTACACCTTTTGTATGAAATTATTACACCATCATTTAGCATATCATAAAGCAATATTCCTCAAGCCAGCACGACGTTATATCTTTCACACATTTCCAGATCCCCAAAAACCAAAAGGAAATAGAAGCATTATTTTCGTAGTAGAAACAATTAAGTCTTCCGTCTGATCTTGCATACTGAGAAAACTACAAATATAAGAAGTGATCTAAGGTTTAAAATACACAAGCGCGCACAGATAATAAATGTAAAATTCTTTCACAGTTAGATGTGAACTTATTCATGACTGCTGGATCACAAAAAGGAATTAAAAGAAAAAAGAAAGAAATACGGAAATTTGTTGGCTCAAAAACATAAATTAAGCTCATTAATTTGCTCCCAACCCAGGCAGTAGAGATGACTCACCTATGTATGCTAGCCTGTCCACCAGTAAAATCTGTTGTTGCCTGCCAAAGAGTGTGCTTTCTAGGTTGCGGATTAGTCTCTCTGAAGAAAAGAGGTTGCCTGGCCAACTGCACATCAAAGTCCCAAATTTATTGTCAATTAATTATCAACGGCAGATACGCTGCAACATAATAAGAGTGAAGTGAAGTGAGTGTTTATTACCACAACGTCTATAGTACCAGGACCATCATCAGGATAATTTGCCTTGAGACCCATTATATCAGACCATTGAATTTCAATCTTATTCTTCAGTCCCCCATCAAGAACTTCCCACACCAGCTTATGCTTCGCAAAGTAACATTTTGCGACCAACTCCCCTTCATATCTCGATTTGTACTGCAGATCCAATAAATATTCCGGTAAATATCAGCCAAAAAACTTTAATGTTCAGTGACTAAAATCCATTATACACCTGTTTTATAAGAAAAACGTGAAATTCGAATCTACCTCCCAAGTCCCAATTCTAAGAATAGAGGCAGGAAAGTTGGAGGCCTTCAGCTTATCAGTAGTGCCAGAAGCACCCCCTCTCTGTTCTTTTTTACCATGACCATGACTTCCAACTTTGGATGCTCTTGCTTGAGAAAGCTTTGCTTGGATTAACTCCAAAAGTGATGGGCTTTTTCTCAGTTGCAAACCCAATGGACTTGGCTCATCAAGTGGGTTATATTGCGAAACTGACTCTGGAAAACCTCCCATGCCTAGACTCTGCCGCTACAGTGAAACACAAACGTTACTAATACTACATTAACCCATAACACAACAACTGTAAACTCAAAATAGTGGTTGATACAGAAAAATTATGTTGCACGCATATAAATCAAAATTAAATTCAGCCCTCGTTCGTCTTCCTTTAAAACAAAACTGTTTGATTCTCCAACTCATCTTCAATCACACATTCTCAAAATATATAAAAAAAAAAAAACACTATTCAAAACCTCATTTTTTTTCAAAATAATGACCATCAAATAGGGGCTCAATATAATCATACATAGAAATTAATTATTGCAAAAGTAGTGGCTACTGGTGACAACGTAGTAACCCGTCAAGTGACCAAAAGAAATTAAAGATTATAGTTCACGACAGAGTTGATTTTAGTTTCTTGTAATTAGTTCAGAAGAGTCGACCAAATAATTAAATTAATAAATTAATCAACAGCAGTACTTGACAAAACAAAGATGAGTGAGTACATTAATAGCACTTACACGCAGATCAAAATCAAGTCAAGGTGCATCAAATATCTAAACCAAAAAGGGGAGAAAATTCAGCCATTGAATAACAGCAAGAACAATGATCAAAAGCTTCTACTCATTCTTGCAATAAAATAGTCATATCCACACTCCTAAAATGCTTAATTTTTTCACACACCTACCGTGTTTACTAATTTGAAATAGTCATTCAAGCAAAAATAAATAATACACACACACACATACACATACACTGCAAGATTAGGAGAAAAAAATACTTTGTGGCGCTTGGAGAGTGGTCCATGCTCTTCTTCTAAAGTATCCTCCATTTCCATCTTCACCATCGGCGTCTTTTCGCTCTGCGAGTCCGGGTTGCCGTTTTTCATCAACTGCACCATTGAAACAGAATACAACTCTTACCTGTTTTTGAGATCAAATAGTATGAAACCCTAACCCTTATAGACAGAAACTGAATTCGGCGGTGAGTCGACAAAGATTTTTAATAGTTGCTTCGGACGATTTTTGTTGTAACAGTTCGCTATTGCTAAAGGAAAGAAGAAATGAGGAAGAAATAGAATTCATTTTCTAATTTATTCGGCGGCGGTTCACACGTGTCGCCTTTACGCGCTTTTGGATTGTGAGTTGTCAGTCGTGATACTTCCTGGCACGTGCACAGCGCCTACTCACACCGCGGCTGGCAAATTTTGGAATGACGTAGCATTTAAATTTATAGAAGGAAAAAAAAAAATTGGATAAATTGCATCATTACTCCTTGACTTTTTACTTTATTAACAAGTTAATCCTTTTAACTTCTCAAATAATCATTTCTCAAACTATAGAAAATGCTCGAATCTTTATCAACTCGTCACATAGAAATCACGAGTTTAATCCGCAATTATTAAGAAATTGTTGTTTAATTATGACGAAAATCTGATTCTTTTCTAACGATTTGGAACCAATTTGACTCTAAAACGATAAATTTGTTAACTTTATTAATAAAAAATACACCAATACTCATCAATTATTGAGTGACAACTTAAAAACACAAGTTGATTTTTAATTTTTTTTATTGTAATTGCACAGGTAAGTTTGAACTAGAAAACTTGTCATATTTCTTTTAATGTGATTTCATGAACTAAGCCCTAGTTTAATAGGGATTAAAATCAATTTCTTAGTAGTTTTTTATTAACTTTGTAGTTGAAAGATTCTGAATCTCATAAAATGTGTTGTTAAAATTAATTGTCAATTTTAATTTAGAATAAAATTTTAATTTTAATTTTCGCCGCCAAACAGGGGCCTAGTATGTGTTTGGTAAAGATTTATTGAAAATAAATTTTGTAAAATGTGATTTTTGAAGAATATGTAGTTAAGAGATAAAAGAAAAAAAGTTATAAATTCACGTACAAAATTAATAAATTATTGTGATAGAAGTTATAGTTAAAAATTAATTTAAAAAAAATGTGTGTTAAAAAATTGGGGCCAAACATGAACTTAACTTTATTAGATTAATTTAAAGCCTTGGTAATCAATTTATAAACAGTTTATGAATTCAATCGAAGTAAAATATCCATTCACATATTCAATTAGAGGAAATTACATAAAACCAGATTTTTAAAGTTTCAATTTTAAAAATCAGATTAAAGGTTTTACTTTTCAAAAATAGATATTTTATTTTAAATATTAGATATTAATTATACAATTTTCATCTCAAACCCTAATCATTTTTATTTTAATTTTCCCCATTCTTCTCTCTTCTCTCTCTCTTCTCAACGTCACTCTTCTCTTCTCTCTTCTCACCATCGCCGACGATAGCTGAGTGTGACGGCAGAGCTTGCGATGGCAAGCACTATCGTGCCCGATCTCTTTATCTCTCTAATAGGTTGTTGGGCGATGACACCCTATAGCGCAACATTGTGAACTCTTTCGTTTACATCGGCTTCGACCGGCATTGGCGAGACTTTTGCAAACTCGCACAGCTGTCCGGCGATGCACTCGCCATCGTTTTGCAGGAAAATATGGGGAGGGGTTTGGGTATTTTGGTCGCCGACAGAAGACAAAATTTGGGGCGTTAGGGCAAATTCGTTCTTCTGATTAGATCTGCTCAGCCGAAGCCACTGTGTAGAGGCATCATCTCTGCTAGAGTGGAGAAATCTGGTGGCTATTTTGGTATTGCGGTGGTGTTGGTGCTATTTGTGGTTGTGTTGTGTCGGGTTGGTGGTGGTTTTGGGATTGTTTTGTTTTTGTTTCTATTTCAGACTGTGAGGTGGTGGTGGGAGCGCTGGTGGTGTTGTGATGGTGAGATGGTGAAGGCGATTGCAATGATTGTCGATCGAATGTAGCAGTGGTTGTGGTGGTGCGACGGTTACTGTGGCTGTAATAATTTTGAGTTTGATTATTTAGTGGTGTTTGGATGATGATGATGGTAGCGGCGACGGCGACTGATTTGGTGTGGTGCAGTGGTTGTGGTTGTGGTTGGGTGGTGGTGGCGGCAATGTTTGGCTGCGGATGGTTGTTGTTGGTAGTCACAGATTATTTGGTTGTCTGTGACCATTAAATTCATTAATCTGTGACCTATAAACAATATTCAACCAAAAAAATTGATAATTTGTGACCAAAAAAAATAATTGTAACCTAAAATATTGTTAATATGTGAACAATAATTTGATAATTTCTGATTGTCTAATAAGGTGTGATTTATAATACTTGTGATTTGTGACCAATGAACAAATTGTGACCAATAAAATTTTTGAAGTGTGACTATAAGATAATTTGTTACATTAAATCATTGATTGAAAATTGTAACTGTGTGATAAGTTGTGACTTATAATATTTATGATTTGTGATCGATGAACAAATTGTGACCTATCAAATTTCTAATTTGTGACTTATTAAATTTTTTATTTGTAACTGATAAACAAATTGCAGTATATAATTTTTTTGAATTGTGACCGTAAAATAATTTGTGACGTTTCAATTTTTTATTTGTGATCGATAAACAAATTTTGACTTATAAAATTTT
>CAIGRF010128964.1:0-11154 GCA_903798235.1 Fraxinus ornus | reverse complement strand
GCTTGAATCTCAACCCAAAACCAACAATTCCAGCAACAATAAACAGAAATTGAAAAGGAAATTCAACACCCAGTAAATTATTTGCAGGTTTATTACATTTACAACAATTAGTAAGAGGCAAAATCCTTAGCAATTGGGTTGATTGCAGAAAAGAAGAGGAGAGTCAAGAGAGATGGACAGAGAGAAAGGGATTGCGTGGGCCGTGGAGACGAATGTTGATTACAGAAAGGGATTGCACTGATATAACTTTGGTATAGAAAGAATGAGGAATCCGAATGCCTATAGGCTATAACTTTGATCCCAATTCCCACATCGGAAGTCTAGAACTTTGGCTGTAGAAAGAATGTTTATAAATAAATGGGCCAACAATTTCTTTTTCTTTTTTTGTCTTTCAGGGCCTGTTTGCCATTGGGCTCTAGGAATGTTTGCAAGTTTTAAATTTTAAAATAGACAAAAAATTAAATAATTGTAAAAAAAAAATCGAAAAAAAATTGGTATTGCGAGCTAATGCTCGCTAAGGCGCGCATAATTGTGCCTTGGCGGTCAACGATTTTCGTTGACCGCTATAAGAGACGCAAAGCCGCTTAGCTTAGCGTCGTTGCTGCGCTTCGAGCCATGGCGCGCAATAGCGCTCGCTATTGCTCGCCATTTAGAACACTGCTTATTACTTACATACATTATAAAATATAAAGTAAAGAGTGGAGATTTAGAGTCTCCTCTAGCTTATCTTAAGCATTGATTATTTGGTCCTGTTTGGTTGGGGATAAAATTTTGATTATTCTAAATCAAAATCAGTAATTAATTTTAACCATATATTTCATGGGATTTATAACTTTGTAATCATATATTTCATCAACTTTTATCAAATTTACTAAAAATTTAATTTTAATCTTCACCAAATATGGCTTAAAATAGAAATTAGAAAGTATCTTGTATTTAGACAATCTCTTGAATATGTTCCGATAGTACTATTTGAGAAAAAAATGGCTATAAAATTCCTTCCATGTTTAATGGCCATTATTTGGGAAAAACAATGTTTTGAATGGTGATTTTTCGAAGAATGTGTGATTAAAGTAAGAAAAAAAAAATTTGAGTTTACATACAAAATATTTTACTAAGTGAATGCATGGTTGAGGATGAATACGAAAAAAAAATGTATTTTCAAATAATGGCTATCAAACATGGGCTTCTTCTCATATCCGATCAATCAAATCTCCTATATTCTCTTCCTCCAAAGCGAATTAAATTCAAAATTTCCATTGAGATCACAAAAAATCTAATTCTTGATTGATGTAAAATTAAATTTATATTTTGTAAAATCATATTAAGGGCTTGTGTGACAGAGTTTTTAATAAAGATTTTAACAGATTTTGATAAAAATTGATTAAAAGTGTAGATAAAAAGTTGATAAAATTGTAAATCTTATAAAATGTGTGGTTAAAATTGAAGTTTGACCGGTTAAAAAGCTTAAAGTTTTATTAAACAAGGTGTAAATCTTCGTTTGATTCCAATTTTGTCAAAATCATTTTTCTTCAAGAACATGAGAAAAAGCAAAACTGTCGCATGATATAAAAGTAGTGTACGAAATGAGATGTGACAATTATCTAACACTATGAAGAAGCGCGAGGCGTTTTGAATTTTCACCTAAGTTGCAGTAAATTCACTTGAGAATCAGAGTCGAACTAGCTTATTAAATATAGAAATTTACGTTGTAGGTCCGTAATCTATTCACATAGTAATTATTTAGTCCCCACCCTATATATTTGTAAGAATCATTCCCACTTCTCAAATTTGTAGGAAGTTCGTCTTTACTAATCACATTTCATCCACTTCATCGTTAAAAGGCACGTGATAATCTTCTGCTATGTTATTTATTTGCACTTGTAGCAAATCGAGTTGTTTTTGGACTTTTAACACGTTATATAAATAATTATAAATTGTGTTATATATAGAAATCTCCCCAATGTTGTGAGAAAAAAGGTGTTGTTAATAACTGAATATTTTAGCTTTTTCTGCGGTTTTGCATATTCGCATCATTCGCAGAAATATAGTAGGATCATATGTAAAAATTGAATAAGTTCTGCTTGGGAGAAATTATTGAATAAATTAAAAATATTGATAATCTAATTCATTCGTGTATTGTCAACTATAAGAATTGAGATTAAAGTGGGAAAGAAGTGCATTCCAAATCTTAGTGTCCTCGCCAATTTGAATTATTTTCCAAGCTTATTAAATCACTTTCATTATTTATTTGTGTTTGGTGCATATTAAAATGAAAGAATGTATTTTTTTTTGAAGTGATGTGATGAGAAATATGTGGTTGAAAAGAAAGAAACTATTGATATAATGGAAAATATTATTTTATTGAATAATGTGTGGTTGAAAATGAGTAGAAGAATGAGAATGAAAAAAATAATGTGGCTCAAACATGGGCTAATAGTTTAGAAATCATAGCTAAAAACATCCAAAATTTGAAATATGTGTGTTTGAAGAGTTATGTTTAATTGAATTTAAATTAAACTCTCAATCCTCATAGAATGATACTTAAAACGTCACTTTATTTTTTTATTGACGTAGTAACCCACAACCGCTACTCGTGAGTGCGCACTGGGTAAAATTCGCTTAATGTGCAGTAGCCCGCAAACCACACAGTAGAGATAAAACGTATTAAGCAAGCCCGGTGTGACGGGCTAGACCGAAGAAGTGTTGGCAGGGGATTCGAACTCGTAACATTTGATCTCCGCGTTCACCTGCTCCACAACTCGGCCACCCTCGAAGGGATAACACGTCACTTTATTACTTATATTAGTTATATACAATATTGTATATTTGCGAGATTTTATCACGACAATAAATGAATAGTATTTGTGAGTTACATGAAATGAAATATATGAACAAAAATTGATTTGCCCAATTATAATCATTAGCCAACCATGGGTACATAAAAGTTGGGAATTTCTAACTTTTTGACAAATTTCCATTGAAAACACATGAAATTTCCATTTGTTTATCCCTAACCTTGCTCCTGGGAAGTCAAAATTGACCATAAATTTCTTTTCCTATCAAATCACTCAAATCTCCCACGGTTCTACGTATGTTTATACCCATCTTGACTTGCACCAAAATTTAATTTGAATTTTCCATCAAGATTACAAATGAAGGAAAATTTTGACTGATGAAAAATTAATTTGTATTTTGTAAAGAATCATGCTATATGTACACTCTTATGTACATTTTTTTTATTACACTTTGTCACGCGACACAATCACCCCCTTTAATTTTTTCAACAATCTTTCTTTTTCTTGCCTAAATTATGTATGCAAAAATGTACATCTAGCATAATTGATTTGTAAATCCAGTGTTGCTAGAGCTAGACTTACTAATAAAGTCAAACAATAGTCTTGGCCACAAAATTCTTGTCACATCTTGTCTAGAAAGCGAAAATTAAGGGATTGTAATTTCAAGGGGCAACCACATCAAAAGAAGAAAAAGACGAAATTTCTCTAGGGAATATTTCGTAAGTCAAACTAAACCCCCATTTGACGATAGTTAAAACAAAATTATCTTTCTCTCAAACTCATTTTTAACCATATATTCTCACACCAAAATATTTCGTACGTAAACTCAGAACTTTTTTCTATTTTTTAACCATAAATTCTTCAAAAAAAAAAAAAAACCCCCCATTATTCCAAACTCATTTGCCCAAAAAAAACAAAAAAACAAAAAAACAAACTCATTTTGAGGAATTTGTATACACTTAGTTATTACATTTGGAGTCGAAACCTAAACTTTAGCTTTATCTCTATAGTTAATTCTAGTTTTATGTTCATTCAATTTTTGTTAGTATTAAAACTTCAAATTAAAATGCAACTTGTTAAAATGAGTAGCCCAAGTCTTTTATTCATTTTATCTGAAGATTCTGAAAATGTCAAGTATGACAAGTTTATGCGTAAAAAGACATTTTTCTATTTTTAATATTCTTATTCTAAGAACATTGATAATTATTTTAGTAAGATGATTAAGACTTAATTCTTTTATTAAATATTTCATTAACCTTTAAAAAGATATAAAAAAATGTGACAAAAAATTAAAATAAAATAAAAAGCACCACCTAGACTCGCAATAAGCAGTATAAAAATGGAGTTAATTGCCTTTTTTCACGCGATCCTTTTATGCAAGGCTTTTTCCTCGCGCCTAGATTCCGTCTTTTCCTGCCTTTTAGAACATGGATGGTCATACGAATTTAAATTCAGAGGGTGTTTGGTAGAGATTAAAATCGGATTAAAATTGAAAAACTAGCCGTTATTATTGACTTTTATTAGACGAGTGAGACCTAATAACAATTATATTTTCAATTTTAATTGAATTAAAATGGGAGTCAAACAAGCTCCTAATGAGTATCTAATTGTTACAAACTACCAAAGAATCGCGACTTTAATGACAACATTTAAATCTGGGAGATTCCCTCAGTTATGCTTTTTAAGATCAATTGTATCTTTGGCGTTAAAGGAGTCTTTGTTTGGTACAAATTAAAATTATATTTTTAGTAGATTTCAGCTTCCATTTGATGGGAATTAAAAATAATAGTACATAAAATTTAATAAAATGTGTGGTTGAAAAGTTGTTGATCTCATAAAATATATGGTTAAAAAGAGTTGTACTAATTGTACCCATATGGGTGTCCATAATGGACACCTGACTCTCCTATTGGATGGGCGTCTGTTGCTGTCAGCGTCTCCTCCCCTCAATAGAGAGCGTCGGGTGTTCATTATGGACATCTCTATGGATACAATTATGTACACACAGCATTTTTCAGTTAAATATAATTGTTGAGTTTGACTTATATTAAAATCTGAATTTTAATACTTACCAAATAAGGGCTTAATAAAAATTGATGAAATGTGTGTATAAAAAGTTGTGAATTTCATAATATAATAATTAAAATCAATTATTAATTTTAACTTAAAATTTTAATTTATACCAAACTGGTCGTTAGTCCGACCAACGTTCACACTGCCAACAGAAAAAGCATAAACGCGGAAACCTTGTACGATAATGAATGGCGAAAACAAACAAGAAGATATATCATGTCACGTGCTAAGATTTTCTCAATCTTTTTTTTTTTTAGTCTTCGGTCTTCCATTGTCGTCACTTCTTTCTTTTTCATACGTAATTTATTATCATTTTATAAATTATTCTAAATCTAATCAATTTTTTATTATTTTTACGCGGAAATTTTTGTAGCAAGTGATTTTGTCCAATATAAACCTAACAAATGACATTTACAAGGTTGAAAGTTCAACTCTTGAATTGGAAAAAAGTTGGATACATCATCACACACGTCTCCAATATCTTAAGCTAAAAAACATACTTATTTTCGCGTTAACTTATTCGTTACTCATTAATTAGTACTTCTTTTCTCGTAAGACCCTTTCCTTCTTATCTTCTCATATCTCTACCATTGGAATCTTTCAAACTATTGAATAAGCGTTCGAGTGTCGAAGCACATAGTAGAGGTGGCAGAAGGTAATAGAATGAAAACACAACAATAAAAGAGAATGATAGCAGAGTCGTTTAGAATAATATTTTTTCGCATCAATGATGTTGAACAACTATTCAGTTGATAGAATATCATACATCATATTAAATTGACCATAAAAATTTGTATTTAATTGAATTAATAATTTAATATCACGTAAACTTGTCTTTCTACACGAACCGATATTAAGTCTCTGTTTGGTGACCATTATTTCCCAAAAAAAAAAAAAAAATCGAATAGTGATTTGTAAGGGAATGTGTAATTAAAAAAAATCTTGGATTTACTCATTGAATATTTTATTGTATGACTATGTAGTTGAAAATGAGTATGTATAATAAAAAAGAGTTCGAAAATAATGGTTCTCGAATAAGGGCTAAATATCTTTACAGAGTTGCTCTAGTGGGAGAAAAAAAGGGAAAGCAAATGATTGAAAGCAAACCTCCTGTTTGTTTCTCATTCTTTACATATATATATATATATATTCATTTTCAATTACACATTCATATAACAAAATATTTTATACATAAATTCAAAATTTTTTTCCTTCTAATTTTTAACCATACATCCTACAAAAATTCACTATGAAAAAAAAAAAATTTCCAAAAGAAAGAGACAAACAGGGACTAAATTAAATTTAGCCCATGTTGGTAGAGAATCTTCAAATTCATTTTTTGTTAAACTTATTTTTGACAACATATAATCAAAATAAAATAATTTTATACGTGAATTCGTAATTTTTCCCTGCTTCTAATTGACATTATTAGTAAAAAAAAATCAAAAAATTTTATTAAGCCTCTTTTTGTCTATCATTATTTAATTTTTTTTTCAAACTTATTTTCAACTACGTATTCTGACAATAAAACATATTTTTACGTAAATTTAAAATATTTTATTACTTTTTAACTACACGTTCTTTAAAATTTTACCATTTAATATTAAGCTATACGTCCAGAATGAGTTTCACAGAAACTCTAAAGAAATTCAAATGTCCACCACGTGTCAGGAAAGGAAAGGAAAGGACTGTTTCTTATGGAGAAAATTATTCATAAATTCATTAATTACATATGTTTTTGTCTAAACTTTCGGGTTCACTACGGAATATCAAAATAAAGTTAGCTTGTTATCGAAATTCTCGAAATATTTGTTTGGAACGACCTATTTTGACGCGTCGTAACATTTGCTACAGTTGGCCGTTTTGCACACTATTAACAACGTAAAATACTAGGTCGTGAATACTTCAAAATGATATTAAGAATGTAATATTTCGACTTCGTTTGATATTTCATAGTGAGCCCGAAAGTTTAGACAAAAACATAAGTAATTAATGAATTTATGAATAATTTTCTCCAAAAGAAATAGTCCTTTCCTTTCCTTTCCTGACACGTGGTGAACTTTTGAATTTATGTAGAGTTTCTGTGAAACTCACTCTGTACGTATAGCTTAATCCAATCTTAGATGTACTCCAAAAATTGTTTTTTCATTTTAATTCATGAAGGCGGCTACTTTTTAACTTGAAGTTTGACCCCGTACGAATTACAAAACTTTCTTACAAATTATGATTACAATGTCGTCTCTTATCGGCTCATAGTTTAGTCTTTGAATTTCTTTTGGTAAAATATATTCAAATCAACGCCTTCATTTCCACTCTTATCTGATTATTCTTTCATAATTTTTTCTTTGCGAAATGCAATTCCAACGTTCACACGCATACGTGTTCCTTAATTACAACGCAATTTTTTGTTTTCCCACTTGAATTTCGACTAGTTTCTTCTCTACACGTTTTCTGCAATTAGTTCCCACTTCAATTTTGTTTTCTGAACCCTTTTTGCTTCCTATTTTCCGTCCACCTTTTAGCAGAATTGATTTGTTCAAATTCAAAAGTTTGTGCAGGAAAAAAAAAAAAAACCTGTGGGCTTAGGAGCGATTTTGTATTTTTCGAAAAATGATGAAGTGTTTTACGATATTTAAAGACAAGTCGAAATCCCAGGAACGGAGATCGGCGCCGGAATTGAGCAATCAAAAAAAGTCAGATAATTTGGATTCAAAACGTGTATCTAAATCCACTAATTCACATTCATCCCCTCGGAGTATAAAGGAAATGTACAAAGAAAGAGAGCATAATTTGAGGGTTTTTTCTTTGTCAGAACTGAGGGAAGCAACTAGCAATTTCAACAGGCAGCTGAAGATTGGGGAAGGTGGTTTTGGGAGTGTTTATAAAGGTACAATTATGCCTCCAAATGGGCTGGGGGATTCCATGGAGGTTGCCATTAAAAAACTCAATACACAAGGATTACAGGTATTTGTTTCGTGTTGATCTAAAATCTTGAGCCGTTGAAGTTAAATCATTTTCTACAATTATGCCTCCAGGCCTTTTGCATGTTTCGATACCAAGTTGAACCAATCCATCTAAGAGTTTTGGTTGTTAGAAATTGACAAATTTATTCAGTTAAATTTTCTTCCAAATGGGTGCGGTGAGCTCATTTCTTGAACCCTTATCTATGCACCATTTTTATGAATGGGATGATGGAGAAATTTTTGTTTGGTTTGGCACTGTGTCGAACCTCCTCGTCAAAAGCTTAGAGATTATGCAAATTTCTTCATTTATATTGCATTTAACAGTTCTCGTGTTGTGGGGCGATTGGTTTCTATTTCATGTCATGTTTCTGCACAACTGTTGTTTCTTGTGAAATTGAGGGATTGGATAATCAATTTTCTGATAATTTTGAAGCTAAGTGCAAATGTATGATGGGGTATAGAGAATATTTATAATGCAAAATGTTGGTTTCGTTTAAACCATCATGTCCTGATTAGAGACTATATCTTGTTGAATTACTTTGTTTAGTCTTAATATGGAACAATTATTGGCATGTTCTTATGACATTCCAGTGTTCCACAACGGTATTATTATTTACTTAGATTCTCGAGATTGTTTTGAAGCGTCCTTAGAATGTCTGCCATGACAATTTTTGAGCTTTGTTAGTCCAAAAACTTTGTTACCTCAGAATGTTTTCCTTCCATCGTCACAAATATATACTTATAACCCTCATTCATTAGTCATGAAATTAATATATATGTATATTTTATATATTTTCTAACATTTATGTACTTTCTCGGGTTCTAAAATTTACATCTGAATTGTTTGTCTACCATATAGGGCCATAAACAATGGGTAGCAGAGGTCCAATTCCTCGGAGTTTTGGATCACCCCAACCTTGTAAAGCTTTTAGGATACTGCGCTTTGGATGGAGAAAGAGGAATCCAACGCTTATTAGTTTACGAATACATGCCCAATAAGTGCTTGGAGGATCATCTTTTCAGCAGGGCAATGCCAACAATTCCCTGGAGAACAAGACTACATATTATTCTTGGGGCTGCTCAAGGAATGGCATATCTACATGAGGGCGTGGAAGTTCAGGTACCTCTCTTTGGGTGGTGAGATTTGGTGGTTGCTCACTTTTTTCAACGTAATTGTAAGAACTTTGTTTAACAATTCGTTGTCATGCATCAACAGCTAAGAAATTCTTGAGCTTTTAAGAATAGTATGAATAGTAATTTACGGTACAAATTATTTAGCTATTTTTCTTCTCCTGTATCAGCAGGTGATATATCGAGATTTCAAGTCCTCGAACGTGCTTTTAGATAAGGACTTCAATGCCAAGCTTTCCGACTTTGGACTTGCAAGGGAAGGTCCAACTGGAGGCCGAACTCATGTGTCTACAGCGGTAAGTAGTGAAATGATTAAGGTGAATTGAATGGGAATTTAGATACTGCAAAATCCATCTTGAACACGTTTATTCAAACAATGATTTACTTGTCTGGGGCTGTTTNTTTTTTTTTTTTTTTTTTTTTTTCTGGCTAGATATCCAAAAATACCTATACTAATACGAACCTACAGTGTGAAGAAAATGCATTTTTTAGTTACAGCGATCTCTCCTTTTTAATTGATTTGATCCAAACTCCTAATCCTTGGTTCTTGTTTAATATACCTATATTCAGGATCCTCTTTGTTACATTGTGAATATTTGTAGCAGCGGGTACACATAGCTTTCACGTTACCCATGTTTGGGCTTCATTAAAATAAGATTGAAAATGTATTTTGAAATAGTAATCTTTTGGAGAATATGTGGTTAAAAAATGAGAAAAAATCTTGGATTTTCGTATAACATTATTTTATGGAAGAATGTGTCCTTAAAAATGAGTTTTGGAAAAATGGAGCCCAAACAGGGGCTGGGGCTAAGAGTGAAGCACCAGAATTTTTGTGTATTTGCTCGCATGTTGCTAACGTTATTTGTTTAATATTGCCCTCGTGATTGAGATAATGGCTTAGTCCCTAATATTTTAAACTTTATTGGCGTTAGCCTATTGGGACACGTGGATATGCTGCCCCCGAATATGTTGAGACGGGTCGTCTTACAGTCAAGAGTGATATATGGAGCTTCGGAGTTGTGCTTTACGAGATACTCACAGGAAGACGGACTTTGGAAAGAAAGCTCCCAACGATAGAGCAGAAGCTTCTAGATTGGGTGAAAAATTTCCCAGCTGATAGTAAGAGATTTAACATGATAATGGATCCCCGGCTCCAAAACCAATATTCCTTAACTTCGGCCAGGAGAATTGCCAAGTTGGCAGATAGCTGCTTAAACAAAAATGCAAAAGATCGGCCGGCTATGAGTGAAGTGGTCGATATCTTGAAGCAAACGATTCAAGATTCAGAAGAAGGAACTTCAAATTCAAAATGTGAGAAGTCCTCAGTCATCTAGAACTAATCTGTCTGCTCCAGATAAACCATTAAGTAGAGTAGAAGTTACCAATGCTGGTAGAGAGATGGCCCGTACTGTTCGGGCTTGAATGTAAAGGACAAAACGGTCATATTATGCATATCTGAACATTTTCTTTCCTACTCAAATTCAATGCAACTCCTTGGAATCATTTTTGTTACTCTAAATAGAAGTTACCAATGGCAATGCTGGTAGAGAGTTGGGTATTTTTGTGCTTTCTATTTCGTCCTTCTACAGAGTGAAGTTTCATAAAAGTAAAAATAGATTTTTCTTTTGTTGAACTTCTGATATTCTGCCATTGAGATTGTAAATATACATTTTTATTTTTATTTTTGTGTAAACTTCTTATTTACTTTTTTTTGCTCAAAACAATGCATATTTACGTGTAACCTTCCATGCATTCAAACATCTCGTCATTGACAATATTTTCTGTTAATATATTTTTAATTTGCATGATGTAAAATGAGTAATTATATTTTATCACACTTTGAATTTATTATTTTTTAATATGATGGATAAATAAGTTTTTATACACCTTCCAACAAAATTTTGGGACGAAACCATAATAAATGTAAATAATTCTGTTGACACTCCAAAAATACAGCCCAAATTAAAGGCCCAAAATAAGAGGCCGGTGAAAGAATCCAAGATGAAGGTCTAATAGGAATCGATTTGAGGGCCCAAGGTGAGGAGCCCAGATAAGAGGCCTGAGAAAATGGCTAAATAATCGAAGCCCAAGATAAGGGAAACGCCATCGCTCAGGCTGACAGAACGTGCAAAGGCTGAGCGAATGAAGGGCCGTGCAATCGCCCAGAGCAATGACGCGGTTATCGCCCA
>CAIGRF010128928.1:0-10395 GCA_903798235.1 Fraxinus ornus | reverse complement strand
CCTCCGCCGGTTACTGAGGGGCCGGTGGCTGGGGGGCCAGGAAATTATTCTGGTTAAACTGGGATACTTGGGTACTAAAAAAAAAAAAAAATCGAGCAATGTTATCTAGCAAATTTAAAAGATACGAATAAATTCAATAGTGTCACTTAAATTGGTTCTTAAAAATCTTGATTTCGTGTCCAATTTAAATATTTATTATTTTTATGCTTTTATTGTTTAAATAAAAATATAAGAAAATAAAAAAAAATAAAAAGTTAGAACTTAGATGAGCCAGGTCTTCATGCCTATTCTTCTATAAAACTGGAAATGATAATTGCATTCATCTCACAATATTTTATAAATGTAATACATTTTAATTGTATTAAAGGCAGTATTCTAAATGACGTAATACGTGAAGGTTAAACTATGGACTAGATGAGTTTAAGCGAGACATATGCGTAAAAAATGTAAAAAAGACGTTTTCTTATTTTAATTTTTAATCAATCAAAAAATCATTTAATAATTAAAAATATTACATATCAAATATCTAAAACAAATTTATTGAAACTTTATACATTTTTTCAAAAATCTCCAACAAAAAGTTGAATTTCAAATGTAAATCAACTTTTAAGTTTTAATTTAAAAGAATTCTAAAAAAAAGTTAAAAAAATATATAAGAAAAAAAAGATAATAATGTGCGCCTGGACAAGCATAATCATTTCTAGGCGTGCATTAGTAGTCAACGATTACTGTTGACTACTAAATAAGGCGACTTACGTTTTCTTAACGCATTAAATGAATTCAGAACAACCGGGCTCAAACGGTGTGAAAAAATTTGAGAAAAATGATTTTTGGAAATCAACCGAGCTGTTGTGCCAGGTCAGTAAAAGACCTGGCACAGCAATGTGAGATGGGGTGGGTGGGTGTTTTAACATTTTTGGAGGGATTTTTTAATGAGGGGTCCTCGGGACCCACATCATGTGAGATAATCTGTACAAAATTTATAAACCAAAATTTGGTAAAGTAAATAAATTCTTTGGAAATATAAGGTATGGAACACATCGACTCCGCGCTCCGAAATTGCTTCACTCTATAACAATCAGCATACAAATCTTTTGAATCCATTTAAGCCTTCAATTCCTTTAAGTTTCCCGATGCCGGATCGCATTCTTCTGACCCAAAGACTCTCTCTTTAGGCAGGTAAAAGTTACATTTTTTTTTAAAAAAAAAAGTTGACAATAGTATGTTATGCCAGTTGTCGATGATGATGCATTTAATTAGGGTTTGTAAATCAGTTTTATTATTTATTGGGTTATAAATGCGTTTTACAAATTGGGCTTTTTTCTAAATGATTTTTGAGTTTTATGAGGTGCTGAATTTTTAGGTTTCTTGTTGGTTCTTTTTTTTCCTTAATTAAAAATTCGAGAGCAATCGAGAAGAAAGGTATTTTAATGTATTTTTGGAAACTTGAAACTAAAAAAGGAATGTTATTTAAATTAATGAATTTGACCAAAATTGGGTCTGCTAAGTAATTTGTTGCAGCTGATAATGCATATGTTACAATTAGGGTGGTAAAGGACAATATGAAATGAAGTGATGTTCTTCTAGGTCGATGAAATGAACTTGCAGTGTATCTATTACCTGATTCTGCACTTCGTAAGTACGTTCAGTGGTTTGTTGTGCTGGGATACAGTTGCAGAAATGAGCATGCTGCGAGTTTTATGTAAATACATACAGTGACTCTTTATCATAGATTCATAAGCAATTAGGACCTGGTTGTCACTGCTTCTCGGCATTGTGAACTTGCATTAATTGTGTGTAGTATTTCTGCGTGTTTGTGTAAATAGAAAATTTAGTCATTTTTGATCATGCAGTGACAAATGAGTATAAATAGTTCATTCTCATCGTCAACAATGTCTGGGACGAAAACCTTGCAGAGGTGCAGGAACACCAAGGAAGCTGACAATGTCGTTCTGATTGATGTTGATTCCGAGCATTTTGACAACATTATTATCATTGATGTTCCTGATCGTTTGCCAAATAAATGGCGAGGTTCTAGCATGGTCGGGAAAAAGGAAAAATGGCCATTTAGGACTGTAATATGCATTGATGATGATGAAAGCACTGACAACGACCAAAATGATGATCAGCACCAACATGTTAGTACAGAAAGCAAGAATGGACAGCATAAGGAGCCCCCAGTTTGTTCTAGTACTGGCAAAACCAGTCATGGAAATGAAGCTCCATCTCCTTTTATTACAGAAGAGGATGCCCACTTTGATAGCACTTCTTATGGTTATAGTAAGTCTGATGGTCATAAGAGATCACATTCTGGAGCCAAAGATCCTCCTTTCAACTATGCTGAGCAGAAAAGTAGCCAACATTATGAGCCAGTTAGTCTCAGCTGTTGGAATGAGGAAAGTTTGAACCCTCCAGCATCATCTTATTCTCCTTACCATGGACTGGGAACTGAGCAAGTTGATCATCCAACAATGGCTTTCCAAGATGATGAGCAAACTCGGATGAACTCTTTTCATGAGAAACCTAGTTTAGTAGAGGAAGGGGCTTCTTTGTACAAGCGTCAAAATTCTTATGAAACTGACAGTGATGATGTCGGATCTTCTCTAACAGACAGAGAGAAGAAGCTTCAGGAGACATTTACTGGTAATATTAAGGAGAAGGAGCATCTGAATCCTTGTGAACCACGTGCAACTAGCAATATTGTTAACAAAGAGAATTTAATTGATAATGCAGCACAATTGAAACATGACAATTCTTCAGTTGAGGCAGTGGAAAATTTTGTTGATACTGTGTCAAAAAGTATGCAAGAGGATGAAGATGATCAAAAACATATTCAGAATGGAGGTACTGCACACGGTGTTGAGAATTGTGTCATTATTGAACGTGAAAAGCTCAAGGAAACAGATGAATACAAAAGAGCACTAGAGCAAGAGCTGGCTTCTCGACAACAAGCATTAAAAATTCAGGTCTATTAATTCGCTGTCTTTTTTCTTTACAATTACAACATATTTGTATAGAATTATTACGCTTAATTTGTTGTGTAGTTTATCGAGAAACTGAGGGAATTCCTATAGGAAGTTTAAGAAACTTCAACTTGAAAATTTTCAATTTCAACAGTTTAATGTTTATCAGCCTGTTCTTGCTTTGGAGCTTATCATCTGGCTAAGCATATTGTGTTTTGCATCTTGATCAGGCTTTGCTATTGTCTGTGTACATTGTACTGTACTCATTTCCATTGATAGTTATAGAAGCTTCCAGCTGTTGAATGAATAGTTGAGATATTGTTAATCTGCATTGGACTGAAGGGAGGGTTGGAGATTATGGGGTCTTGTGTTGCTAGCCAAGTCTGGGGAGTTGGCCTTTCAAAGCATCTTTTAGATAGGTAGCAATGCATGCTATTCCAAGACAGGAAAAGGAAATGAATAACAGAGTAAACAAGAGGAAAATATCTGTTGCTTGTTACTGTTACTATCATCTGTAGCATCAAAGTTGTTTGATAATCAATTAACATCAAAGCCATTTCAGAAAATCATGTTGCATTGAGCATGACTTGCAATGGCTTTTGCAGTTTGCTCCTTGCATCTTTTCAATTTATGTGATTTTTCCACTGAAGGATTTGGGTTACTGTCAATAGTAATGTCTCGGATAAAGAAATAGGTTGCATATGATACATGTAGGCTGAAGAAGCACAATCCTTGCGGCAGTTGCGGAGGAGAAAAAAAGCTGAAAGCACACGCTTACAGGACATGGCCAAAAGACAGAAGAAGCGTGTGGAGGAAGTACGAGAGTCTCAAAAGAAGGTTTTTGAAATTATTCTCTTTCCTCCATAGTTACAGTCCATAATTGGCCTTGAGCTATCATAACAATGTGGATTTTTCATTAATATACCTTTTAGGACGAGGAAAATCTCAACTTGAAGGAGGTAATACGCTCCCAGGTCAGGAAGGAGCTCAAGAAACTGGAAATGATTTGCTGCAATATGGCTTCACTGTTGCATTCCCTGGGAATCCAAGTGGGTAGTTGGCCTTGTCCATCACCAAATGAGGTCGGTGAGACTTGTTATACTTCTTTAATACATATCAACCACAAGTGGTCAATGATTCTACTTGTTTTGTGGATTACCTTATGGAGCTCTAGCTCCTTTTAAGGGTATAACTGTTAAATTATGATGAATAAATGAATATTACCATGTAACTTTTTAGCAATGTCATTTTTCTCTGTGTTTTTATCCGAGAAGGATTTATCTAAACCAATTATCTAATCATTCTGTTGAATTTGTGTGGGTATCTTTCAAGTGTGCAATAAAGTTATAGAAAAATCAATTCTAATCAATAACACTACTAAGATGTTCAATTGTACAACTTCTTGCTTGCATTACAACACCTGAAACTTGTAACTTGGTTGCTATCATCATAGTTGGTCCAGAAATTCTAGGCTTTTCCATTCATTTTTAGGTACTCTGTGTGTGTGTGTGTGTGTGTGAGAGAGAGAGAGAGAGAGAGAGAGAGAGAGAGGTTTTACAAGAAAATTGCAGCAAGCGTGTTNTTCCTTTAACTTGTGTCATCTGGGGTTATGCCACGAGGCATTAGTTACTGTGAGATCAGAATCATCAGATTGCTCACAAACATGTTCTTAATTCTTTAGTTTGTTGTGCTAGCCGTATTTAAAGGGAAGATGGGGATGTTGACTAATTTTTTGGTGTCATTTTGTGACCGTGTAGAATCTGTTGATTAGGTACATTTTATTCGTAAAGTGATTAGGGTTAATGTCCCTCTTTTTCTGATTTAGTGCTTGTTTGGGATTGGTTTGAAGTGGTTATAAGTTGTGGCCAGTCCTATGGGATGTGTGGATAAAAAATGGATCCTATGAAATGTGTAAATAAAAAGTATATTCCACCGACTTAAATAAAAAGTTAAGCTTTGCCAAACAGGCTGTTAGTGCTCAGTGGTCATATTTGTGGATATTGACGACTCCAACTATTACCAATTATCATCTGTGACCAACAAGAAGAATTACTTATTTTAAAATTTAGTTCTTTACTTTCTAAACAAATTTTTAAGCTTAGTCAAACATGCACGTCGGGATTGATCACTGACATTTGATGAAATTTCAGGTTCAGGCGGCTTACAAACGAGCATTGCTGAAGTTTCACCCAGATCGAGCTCCGCAATGTAACATTCGTCAACAGGTTGAAGCTGAGGAGAAATTTAAGCTTATAAATCGTCTCAAGGAGAAACTTCTACCATCTTGACGACGCTTGAGCAAGTTGATCATTATCGCATCGTAAACCATAAATTCTTCACGAGTCCGAGTATTATTGTAAACATGCTTTCCATGCTTGAGATATTTCGAGAAAGAAGCCATTAGTTACAATCAGGCTCTCATGGGGTTGGAAAGCATTCTTTTGTTTGTAAGATAATTGATTATTTAGTCCTGGCTTGTAAGTGATTTCCCTATGATTGTGTAACTTTCTTGTCGGATGCTCGACATTTGTTGAACTTGTGTTATGTCTGTTGGTTGAAGAAATGGGAAGTATTTGTTATTCATATGATAAATGTATTTGTCTTAATATTTTCATCTAAGCCTAGAATAATTAATTAGTTTAATGTTGTTTATCATGATAGCTTGTACTCAAAAATATTTTAATTTTTTTCCTAGTTGAGTTAGAATTGGATTTGTGTTCGAAACAAGCTGAATTGTAATAATAATAAAAATAAAAAAACCCTAATCCTAATATTAAACTTATTCTCCTCATTACCCACTAATTCAGTCCGTATCTTAAGCTCCGGTTAAATTTTGCTAAAAATTAAATTTTTAGTAAATTTTGATAAAAGAAAAATGATAAAAAAAATGTGTAATTGAAAAATGTTGGTAAAAATTGAAGAGTCCATAAAATGTATGGTTGAAGTAAATGGTTGATTTTGATTTAGAATACCTAAACCAAATAGGGACTAGAGGTGGAATTGAGATAATAGTTTATGACATAATTGAATTACCGTCCAAATGAACATATTTATTACCTGTTAGGGATATTAAGCCTAACTCTACCTAATAAAACCGACTTATTAGGGGATGATTACTCTCATATTATTAAGTGGATCATTTATATTTTTCCAAGCAATGTGGGATTCTAATACGTCCCCTTGCGTACAGTGTGGACCATGCCAAACAATTGTGAACAAATCGATATTGAGTGGCGTCCAACATTGCATAATTGGACCTAACTCTGATACCATGTTAGGAATATTGAGTCTAACTCTACCTAATAAAACCGACTTATTATGGAAGGATTGTCCTCACCTCATTAAGTGGATCATTTATATTTTTCCAAGTAACGTGAGATTCTAATATTACCGTACCATGCCCTATGTGAGCCATAATCCTATTTTACAAAGAGATAAAGTTAGGAAAAATAAGTAGAAAGAGAAATTAGCACAAGAAAGAAGAAGGAAGATTTCAAGATATATTGACGGCGGTTTGATAGGTCTTTTGCTTATAAAAGATCTTTCGAAAAAAGTTATTTTAACCTAGTTTTCTTTATAAATTCTTTGAACTAGAAAAAATATTTTTAAAAAAATTATCCAAATATATTTAAAAATAATTTTTTAGATTCAAAAGTAACTTTANTTTTTTTTTTTTTTTTTTTTTTTTTTCCCTATAATTTTTCTTTTCATAGTTAGACATTAATTTTATTCACAATTTTCGTAAGACTACCAACTTATCATCTACTCATAAGTCATATCTTGAAATGTAATTTAGTAAAATAAAAGAAAACCCAAAGTGAGGCTTGTTTCAAGTTTTCCAAGTAAACATCGATTTCTCGAAACTAGGGAGAATTCAAACGTGCTGTTTTTGTATTGTTACTGTATCTATAATAGATATGAGTTTATTTATAACTTAAGGACAATGCTACACTTACAGAATTGGTTCACATAATTTTTTTTACGGGTAACACTCAGCGAAAATTCATTGGAAGTTGGGGGGAAAAAAACAGTTTAAACAA
Source organism: Fraxinus ornus (assembly GCA_903798235.1). Taxonomy (NCBI): domain Eukaryota; kingdom Viridiplantae; phylum Streptophyta; class Magnoliopsida; order Lamiales; family Oleaceae; genus Fraxinus; species Fraxinus ornus. Next base: position 3,392 of record CAIGRF010128928.1, on the reverse strand, counting down.
CACAACCTGTAAAAATTCTGTACATATTGCTTTTTCCATATCTTATATATGTTGAAAACTGAGGGTAAACATATTTATATATGTTTTTATACCAGATTTTTACTCCTTAACATGAATACTCCGATGCAACCAACATGTTTGGGTGAGATTATAGAATATAGAGTGCTTATAAGCAACTTATTTGGAAAGTATTAGGATTTCCTATCTGAACATGGGTACCCATCTTTTCTACTACTTTTCGAGACGATACAAAATATTCTCAAGTGGTTGAAGAAGATTTTCTTTTAACAAATCCAAAGGAGATGATAGTAGTATCTGATGATGGTGTGTTAAAACCCTCCCCAGGGATGAGGTACTCAATCGACTTGATGCATGATGACCTTCTGCCTTAGGACGGCGCGATCAACTTAGATCGATCGAGGGTTGTGTGTTCGCTGAGGGAAGTCGGCGTGGTGCACCATAAACTCAACTGATGCCAACTGTTACTTCCACGTTAGCATTGGAAGAGTTGAGGAAACAAATCACTCAACAAACACCTGAAGATCCGTATCATTCATATATGAGAAACGCTTAAGTAAACTTATGAATGCAAAAGAGCAATAGAGGAAGAGTGGGCTTCTCGATGACAAGAAATAAAAATCCAGGTCCGTTACTTCAATGTTTTTTGCTCTCTAGTGTACATATATCCGTTTTATTTTCATTGAAGGGATAATTACATTGATGGTCTCAAACTTTTAAAAAATGTGCAGATTTTGCTTGAATAATTGATTTGTAGTGCTGGTCCTAAACCTTTCAAATTGGTGTGACGAAATGACCTATGGATGGGTTCCGTCCAAAAATCTGTTATTTGATCAAAAGTCATTATTTGACCGATTGTATATAAAAGTGGCAAAATAATCTTTTAACCTTTTATTAATTAGAAAAGGACCGCTTGCATCGGAATTCTAAACCTTTCAAAAATGTATAAATTATAATGGAGGTCCCAAACCTTTAAAAATGTGAACCGGAAGGAGCTCTTAAGATCTCCATCCAAAAATTTCCTGGTTCACAAAAATATTCATCTTCCGTGATCCATACAATCATCCACGCACAAAGCCTTTCCCCTAACCTAGGCAATCCAACCTATTGGTAAGTAGGGAGCTTTCGCCACAATCGTTACTATTGATTTGAAGAGAATTTATCTATCTTAATTTATTTCTTTCTTTCTTTCCATTTTTTAAAGGTTATTGTTTGGAGAAATGAAGTTGATGGGAATGAGAAAATTTAGGGAGGTGGTGGAGGAAATGAGATGACGATATCTACTGAGGTTGAGGCTCAAAAAAATGTTCATCTTCCCCGATTCACCCGCACTGATCCCTAACACATAACCCACCCATGGAACCAACCCCGTATGTATTGACTGAAGAGTAACAAAACAGCTATTGCCTGTAGAATGCATCTACAACAGCCTCAGCCACCTCTGCGGCATCATTTTCTCCACCTCCGTCACCATTTTCCCATCCTCACCAGCTACATTTCCTCCTAACAAGAATCTTTAAAGAACTGAGAAAAATAAATAAAGATAAATGAATAATCTACAAAATCATAAAGATAAATGAAAACTTTTCAAAATCAATAATAGTGACGGTGACGAAGACTCCCCACTTACCAACGAGTGAGGTGGATGGGTTAGGGGTTAGGTTGTGTGGCTGTGTGGATCGACAAAGATGAATATTTTTTGTCAGCTCATAGATTTTTTTTGATGAAAATCATTAGATGTCCTTTCGACGCACATTTATTAAAGTTTCGGAACCTTCGTTGCACATTTGTGAAAGGTTTGAACCTTTCCAATTAAATTATCCTCTTTGATTATTAAAATGTTAAAAGACCATTGTGCTCTTTTAAACTTGGTTAAAATATGATAAAAGTTGACTTTTGGTCAACTAATGAAAATTTGGACGAAAATCACTCAAAAGTCCTTTTGTCGCACCAGTTGAAAGGTTTGTAAACAATGTTGCTACAAATCAAATCTTTGTAAACAATGCTGCTACAAATCTATATCACATATATCATAGAAAAATATCACAGATTTTCTAAACGTATTCCCCTTTTACAGTTGGATTCAAGCCACAAATAAATTACACGCTCTGAAAATACAGTCCTATAAATTCATGTACATAGGATTGTAAATTATTAAGATTGAACAGTTGAATACAATAAAATTGGAGAATATCTTGTTATTATTTTCTGTCCCAATTTTATCGTTTTATTAACATAAATAGGCATAAACTTATTATTATTATTAAATATATATTTGTTCTCATGCAGGAAAGCATCCAAGATGACATGAGTAGAGTGAATCCATGTTGAGATCAAGACCATTAATCCTTCCATCTTCTGTTGCTTCTCCTTGGTAAGCGCCACTGCAAATCGCATACTACCAAATTACTAATTTTCTACTAACTGTACAAGAAATCTGCCACATGTTTATATTGTTTGGTGATTCGATAAGCTAATTGTGGTGGATGTTTAAATCATTATTGATTGATCCTCAAAGAAATCAATTGCATTACACTTACAGAAAATGCAGCCACAAAAATGAACTAGAATAGACAAAATAGGGGGTTGGTGTTTTTGTTTTTCAATATTTTACTCACATGGGATCCAATCCCATGTGAGTATCTGTATTTTTTCTGTAAGAATTTTTTTGTACATGAGGAAAAATTCCAAAGAAATAGAGGTTTGCGTGTGATTATCTAGTGAGTGAAGAAGCAATAATAGCGTGCATGCAACCACTTCATTTTTTATTTCTTAGAATGGTTACCTGATGTTAAGGCAAGGAAGTTGAGATGCCATTGAGAATGTGGGCATATTATTGCCATGATTTTGCTGCTCCCAAGGTGGTTGCTGTACCATTTCCTTCTCCTTTTCTTTTATCTAGTAGCAGATCAAAAATACTCCAATAACATCAGAAATTGTATAGTATAACAACCCTCTACAGTTATATAAAAGCATGTCAATAATTCCAGTAATTCTCCAAATTCAGCAAAAGAAATGAGACCTGGTTTGCTAGCATATAGTTCTGTTCTTGTATTGCCTTCTCCTGTCAAAATCCAGAACAAAATTTAAGAGTTTGGAGCGGAAAAAGTTTGATATGAAAACAAATATTCATAAAATACAAACTCTTATGTATACAATAACAATAAAAACGGCTTTTATGAATTCTTCCTAGAATAACAATGCCAAGCTTCAACCTAAGGGTTTCCTTCTTTTACTATTATTGTTACTGTTGACACACTAAAAATGCAGCCCAAGGATAAAGGTCCAACAAGCAAAGCCCAGTACAGAAGTCCAATATGAGAGCCTAACGAAAGCCCAAAAGCAAGAAGGCGTTATCGCCCAAACCCGTGCGA
>CAIGRF010128838.1:0-17073 GCA_903798235.1 Fraxinus ornus | reverse complement strand
TCCTCATCTGGAAGCCTTTTGATTGCTCGTTATTCAAATTAACGAGAAGAAATATAATATTTCAGACCTTTCAAAAAAATCTATTTTTAGAAATTTCTATTTTGAGAAAATCCTATTTTTTGAGATTACAAAAAAAAAATGCAATATTTTTCATAAAAATTAGAAGTTTACAGACAATATAAAAATTTAAAGTCTTAAACATGTAATAAGATGAAGTAACCTAGGCACGTAGTACTCACTATTCGACCACTCTCCGATTGTTCCTAAGGTATGAAATGAAATGTTATTCTTTTAACATGATTATGAGTTCCTAAGGTTTTCTTACTTTAGGTAAAAGGACCATCACCGACGCTTATAGGTAGTTTCACGACGTCACAACTTCGGGTGCATGGCTTGCCGACGATGTAAGTGTAATATTGCAATTGTTATTTATTATATATACATCATTTTTTGTTTATTAATATCATGTTTGGGCCACATTTTTTTTTTCATTCTCATTCTTCTACTCATTTTCAACCACACATTTTTCAATAAAATAATATTTTTCATCACATCAATAACTTTTCCTTCTTTTTCAACCACATATTCCCTATCACATCAACCAAAAAAATGCATTCTTTTGAAAATAATGTGTACCAAACGGGGGCTAAATGAAATAACTCCCTCTATTTTTTCATTGGCGTTTTTTGATGTAGCACATCGACATGGCTATAGACTTATTATGCAATCAAGCTCGACAATATTCGAGATCATTCTACATTTCTGGTCAAATCATATTGAGCATTGAGTTCCTACATGTCGGTACCATTGAGAATCAGTCACTTCAACTTATGGGTAACGAGTACACGGTGCCCGAATATTTGCTCGAGTGGGTCGAAGGGATGTGGCTGAGTGTCGGGGAAAAATTATGGGAGGGTTGTATGCATATATACATTCCGCTGATTGCGAATCATCATCGTTTTGTGGTGGAGATCGTATTTTCTGATTCCACTATATATGTATACGACTCCGATCATTCATATCGACACAAGGTCAGTTTGAACTTCACCTAGAGTCGGTGGCTGTGTTTGTACCTTTGATGGATAGACGAGTGGGAGTGAATGTGCATGACAGACTAGCCATCGTGCGAGACACGACGATAAGACAGTCGAAATCGTAAGTACTTATAATTTTTTTAAATTTTAACACTTAGTTTTTCGTCACAAAGTACTGATCGAACTAACACATTATTTTTTTTATAGGGTCGATTGTGGCATATTTGTAATAAAGTTTATCAATTTTTTAAGTATATCACATAAGGTTGATGGAATCAACCAATCCTGAATAAAAAATCAGAGGAATAAGTTAGCGTCCGATTTGTATGAATTCAATTGTGATCAGTAAATATTGTTTATATTTGTCAAATAATTGTAAATATTGTAAAAAATTGTAAATATCGAAATTTATTTGTTTATTTATTTGTCAAATAATTGTAAATATCGAAATTTAATTGTTAATTTATTTTTCAAATAATTGTAAATATTGTAAACAAAGTGTAAATATCGAGATTTGATTGTTTATTTACAAATTGTCAGTATCGAAATTTAATCATTACACATTAGTCTAATGTTATCGAGGGGAATTTGACTTGTACAAAATTGATGACTATGCCCTATTGCTCTACACCTATTGCACATTCGCAGTCGAGGAAACTCTCTAATAGATGACATTCTAGATGTATGTGGAAGTACAGGACCACATAGTTTAACCTCAGGTGACAACAAACTATTAAGTGGGAGAATATGGTCGGGAACTTCCCATTCGGCTTAATTCGGTAGTGAAAATATATTCTCAACGAATGCTGCTCTCCAATAATTAACCGTGTAATAAGGAGAGCATAAAGTTCTCACTGCAAAGCCTCTAAAAATAGTCACCACAACTGCATACTCACATGGAAAACTCTTCAACTGGAATCGACTACAAGTACATGTGTTATTAGTCAAGTCCAATATGTATGCCATATTACGTGGAAGTTTCACGGAGAAGTTTAACTCATCCAATGATTCCACACTCAACTTTCTCGCAACCTCTATAGCTCTGAAGAGTTTATCCTCCTAAGTCGGGGCTAGCACGCTCGTGCAACTCTGTGATTCCGCACGTCGGTCGTGAAACCACTGTTGTAGCTTGTTACGAATGTTCTCAATCATTATGAGGATAGGTAACGTCGATCCTTCGTGAACGATGCATTGAGAGACTTCGCATTTTTTGAGTCATCATGTTGTATCGACATACTGAAAAATGTAATCTCACCCAATGTTCAATTCCCATTTTCGTTATATATTCCCACGCCGAGAATGATTTACTCCCTATTTTCGCCATGGATTTTTTGCACTTTTCGACACTATAAGCTTCAACCACTCTCTTAAACAATGAAACGATGCCTTTGCCCCGGTACTTAGTTTTCATATTGCCTTGTATATGGTACATGTAATACCCATGATGTGACTCGGGAAAAACTCCAGCGACACCATTTATTATAGATGGTCTCCAATCAGTTACAAAGGCAAGGTACTCAACTTCCTCTATTACTTCCCTCAACTTTGTGAAGAACCAACGTATTGACAGATCATTCTCTCTATCGACTATGCCGAATGCAAGAAGGTAAATTTGAATGTTAGTATCTTGGCACGTAGCAATAATTAACTTGCCTCCGTATCTAACTTTCAGAATTGTACCATCGACTAAAATTAGGGATCGCATTGCATTTCAAAATCCCCAAATGCATTGTCCAAGAGCTATGAAGAAAAACTTAAACCAATTCTTGCCCTCCGTCTCAATAAAAAATGTAGAGCCATGATTAGTTGTACCCATGTTATGGTAATACCCGACCAATTTAGCATAGCTTTCTTCGGTCGAGCCCATTAAGTCATCCAACGTACATTCTTTGGCCTTCCAAGCTCTCTGGTAGCACATTACCATTCTGTACTCTCGACGAACGTCATTAATGATGTCCGAAGGTCTGTTGATATTTTTTAGGTCCTAATACTTTTTCATTATCGTCGATCAATAAACGATGCACGTGCTTGTCTATGATCATTTCGACGAGTTCCCACTTTGCAAGTATGTTCCCGTGTATACTTGCGAACTACAAAAAACTCATTCGTGTCTATCTTCATCGCTTGTAAACGCCAATGGCAACAGTTGTCGACATAGACAATCGTCAGCAATGACTTGGTTGATTTCTTTAATTTTCACTCAAAGTTGTATTTCAGTGCAATTTGATGCTCAATTCCCTGCAAATCTTTCTTTGTTTCAAACAATTGCTCGACATATAAATCCTCATCATTAAGAACCACTCGCGAAGAATTAGATGACAGTCCACTCGATCCAGCTCCCGCGTTCCCGTCCCACTCATGTCTTTGACATGTTAAAGCAGTCAAATCCTCATTTATAAATTCATTATCATTCTCGTTGTCGTGAACTACTAACGGAATTTTGTGTGTAACAGTGAGATCATAATGAAGATCAACTATCTCGGGAATAACCACATCATCCTCTCGAGATATATCCACCGTGTCCCAAAAATCATTAGCATTGTGATCCCCTACATCCGAATCTTCGGGTTCACTTTCAGTAACATTCTTCTAAAGTTACGTAAAAAGGAGTCGTGTGCAAGTTGTTCAATTCAAATATGTAATTCACTTCAGCATCAGAACAACCTTCGTAGGTGGAATCGAAATGGATGAATGCTCATTGAATTNCCATTCATGTCTTTGACATGTTAAAGCATTCAAATCCTCATTTATAAATTCATTATCATTCTCGTTGTCGTGAACTACTAACGAAGTTCTGTGTGTAACAGCGAGATCATAATGAAGATCAACTATCTCGGGAATAACCACATCATCCTCTCGAGATATATCCACCATGTCCCAAAAATCATTAGCATTGTGATCCCCTACATCCGAATCTTCGGGTTCACTTTCAGTAACATTCTTCTAAAGTTACGTAAAAAGGAGTCGTGTGCATGTTGTTCAATTCAAATATGTAATTCACTTCAGCATCAGAACAACCTTTGTAGGTGGAATCGGAATGGATGAATGCTCATTGAATTTAATTTCAGTTCCAAATTGTACTGAGAGAGATCTACTTTGAGCTTGTTTGCTAAATCATGGTACAGTTTCGCATATGATGTGTCGGCTCTTATGGAAATACAAATACCACCACTTATATCACTCGACCATTTCCATACCCATCGATCTTTTTCATCTATTTCGAAATCACCAAAATAACAAACTGAAATCACAACCATATTTGCATGATGAAACATAATTTTTAATTATATAAATAAAATAGTCGGAAAATCAACCTAACCACTGATTGTTATGATTTAAAAAAATACAGCTCAACTGCCGGCTGTTACGACGACCATGATATGCAAATGAGTTTTTTTCTTTATAATGCTTGAAAAATTATAGATCTGTTAAAAATTTATATCTACATATTAATCTATTTTGAAATAAGATTTATCGATTAAAAACGTATACTAATTTAGCGAAAATGAAATTAAACATACTGTACTTACCAATTCGAAATGATAGACGTGAAAACAAAAAAACTTCTTGTTCAGTGTTTATGAGATTTTGAGGTTGAAGTAGATGAAAAATGAGAGAGTTTCTAACTATGTTGGAATAAACATATAAGAAAAGTTAGATGGTTTTGAGATTTCAAGTGGGAAGTGTTTTGTTTTTACTTGTTAACTAAAATGGTAGTATTGTCTTTTAGTTAAAAATGATTTTTTGTAATTGTATTGTCTACTTAAGGGCATTTTTGTTTTTTACAATCCAAAAGGCTATTGTGGAAATATGTCATTGTTGAAAATTCAAAGTGAAAATATGGGTTTTAACCATGCCATTTTTGAAAATACCCCACCGTTAGTCAACCGCGTCACCACCACTTGTGCCATCATGATGAAACCTTTTAGAGAGAGAAAAAAGAACCATTCTTGAGGTACTGATGTTGGCATCTTGACACGTAGCAATAATTAACTTGCCTCCGTATCTAACTTTCAAAATTGTACCATCGACTAAAATTAGGGATCGCATTGCATTTCAAAATCCCCAAATGCATTGTCCAAGAGCTATGAAGAAAAACTTAAACCAATTCTTGCCATCCGTCTCAATAAAAAATGTAGAGCCATGATTAGTTGTACCCATGTTATGGTAATACCCGACCAATTTAGCATAGCTTTCTTCGATCGAGCCCATTAAGTCATCCAACGTACATTCTTTGGCCTTCCAAGCTCTCTGGTAGCACATGACCATTCTGTACTCTCGACGAACATCATTAATGATGTCCGAAGGTCTGTTGATATTTTTTAGGTCCTAATACTTTTTCATTATCGTCGATCAATAAACGATGCACGTGCTTGTCTGTGATCATTTCGACGAATTCCCACTTTGCAAGTATGTTCCTGTGTATACTTGCGAACTACAGAAAACTCATTCGTGTCTATCTTCATCGCTTGTAAACGCCAATGGCAATAGTTGTCAACATAGACAATCGTCAGCAATGACTTGGTTGATTTCTTTAATTTTCACTCAAAGTTGTATTTCAGTGCAATTTGATGCGCAATTCCCTGCAAATCTTTCTTTGTTTCAAACAATTGCTTGACATATAAATCCTCATCATTAAGAACCACTTGCGAAGAATTAGATGACAGTCTGCGTTCCCGTCCCATTCATGTCTTTGACATGTTAAAGCATTCAAATCCTCATTTATAAATTCATTATCATTCTCGTTGTCGTGAACTACTAACGAAGTTCTGTGTGTAACAGCGAGATCATAATGAAGATCAACTATCTCGGGAATAACCACATCATCCTCTCGAGATATATCCACCATGTCCCAAAAATCATTAGCATTGTGATCCCCTACATCCGAATCTTCGGGTTCACTTTCAGTAACATTCTTCTAAAGTTACGTAAAAAGGAGTCGTGTGCATGTTGTTCAATTCAAATATGTAATTCACTTCAGCATCAGAACAACCTTTGTAGGTGGAATCGGAATGGATGAATGCTCATTGAATTTAATTTCAGTTCCAAATTGTACTGAGAGAGATCTACTTTGAGCTTGTTTGCTAAATCATGGTACAGTTTCGCATATGATGTGTCGGCTCTTATGGAAGTACAAATACCACCACTTATATCACTCGACCATTTCCATACCCATCGATCTTTTTCATCCATTTCGAAATCACCAAAATAACAAACTGAAATCACAACCATATTTGCATGATAAAACATAATTTTTAATTATATAAATAAAATAGTCGGAAAATCAACCTAACCACTGATTGTTATGATTTAAAAAAATACAGCTCAATTGCCGACTGTTACGACGACCATGATATGCAAATGAGTTTTTTTCTTTATAATGCTTGAAAAATTATAGATTTGTTAAAAATTTATATCTACATATTAATCTATGTTGAAATAAGATTTATCGATTAAAAACGTATACTAATTTAGCGAAAATAAAATTAAACGTATTGTACTTACCAATTCGAAATGATAGACGTGAAAACAAAAAACTTCTTGTTTAGTGTTTATGAGATTTTGAGGTTGAAGCAGATGAAAAATGAGAGAGTTTCTAACTATGTTGGAATAAACATATAAGAAAAGTTAGATGATTTTGAAATTTTAAGTGGGAAGTGTTTTGTTTTTACTTGTTAACTAAAATGGTAGTATTGTCTTTTAGTTAAAAATGATTTTTTGTAATTGTATCGTCTACTTAAGGGCATTTTTGTTTTTTCAATCCAAAAGGCTATTGTGGAAATATGTCATTGTTGAAAATTCAAAGTGAAAATAAGGGGTTTAACCATGCCATTTTTGAAAATACCCCACCGTTAGTCAACCGCGTCACCACCACTTGTGCCATCATGATGAAACCTTTTAGAGAGAGAAAAAAAGTGTTTTTCGAAATCGGATTTCGCGTTTGTGCGTAAGGACTATGGTCGAGAGACTCGAGACCATCATATTCTGAAATGATTTTGCCATACATCATAAGCCAATGGATTGTTCTTTTTCTGTTTTTTCTTTAACATAAAATTGTCATTCAAATGCATAAAAAATAGAATATATGTAATAAGTGTGATTTTATATGTTTTTTGAGTCATTAAAAGTGAACATTTAGAGGCGATTATATAAAGATACTTATAGTTTGCTTATTTGATTATCGATTTAGAAGAAAATTTGATTTGGATAAGTTTGAATGGGAAATGAGTGAATTTGGACGAATTGTGCAATTTGGGGATCAATGTATTCAAGTCAAAAGTTGAAAGACCTACTATGTAAATATAAAAAAAGGAACTGAGATGAACAAACAATTAATGTGGAGGACCAAAGTGCACGAAACACAAAAAAAAAAAAAAAAACTTTTGTTAGTTTCCCAGTTAAACTCAAATTCTACAAGATACGTGTTGAAGGACTCTCTTCAGATTTATTTTAGACTTTTAGATATAATTTTCATCATTTCTTTTATTAGGGACACAATTCTAGAAAGAAAAACAAGTGAGTCGCTATTTACATTTACCATCGTTATATATGTATTTCACTATCATCCCTATTAAAATTTTAAAATTTAAACAAAAAATGCTATTACATCTGCATCACATTTCAATATTGTCTTTATTACATTTATTCATTTAAACACTATACATCCACACTACTTCTATATATCTGTCACACTATAAACAGCGGCGGAGCCATGATATTTTATTTGGATGGGCAAACATTATATAGCAAAAATAATTATAAATAATGTAACTATAATTATTCCCCTATCGTATAATTACACCATCATCAATTTCGTTAAATATTTGTTTTTGAATAGATAAAATACTGCTTTGTTCTATCACTAAATCCTTTCAAAAAACTGCTAACTAAAACCTTATAAGACGTATATGGAGATTGCACATAGACCAGAGACTCTGGCTCTTCCGCTACTTACAACTACACCAATAACAAAAAGTACAAGAAGAAAAAGCTATTTTAAATCCTAGATTTTGAAACCCCATAAGTAAACGCAGAAAGACAAGTGTAATTCACTGAAAGGGAACCAAGCTATTAATTCAAATAAAATACTAGAATATAAATCAACATAATGTCAGCTACCTAGATCTAGATATCTTACAATAACCTCAACTCACAAAAAGCACACATTTCATTTACAAAAACAATCATGTACACATATATACCGTTCTTGGCCGGCATTGCCCTAAATCTGGAACTTGACTACTTTATCATCGATCAGGATGCTTCGAGTGACGAACTCTACCCCGATGGTCAAACTTGATTCAAGACTGAACTTATTTCAAGTGAATCTTGATAATAAATTTGATTTTCTGATGTCCGTGCAAAACTCGCAAGTGTACGGAACTGTTGACAAGTAATACGTGATGAGTATGCGCATCGTCCCACGTGGAATAAAACTCAATCAAGTGTACTAGTTTCTAATCAAATTCAAAGTAAGCGAACAAAGAGATGGTTTGTATTTATTCTAAATTAATCTACAAAACCTTGTAAAATTCGAACTTTTTATGTCTATGGAACAAGTGTATTGGATTACGAATCCACTTATTATTATTTATTTCAATTCTTAATTATGTAGCAATTATCATCCATGCATTTTTGATAATTGATAATTATATTGTAATTAATTCTCTTTTCTAATAAATCTATTTTAGTCACTACCCCGAATCTATTTTCAGTCCGAATTCGAATTAGTAGAACACATTCAATTTCACAATCTTAAAGATTGCACACGTGATAAACATTATTTCAAATATCTATTGTACATGTGCTAATCAAGCAGTGTTCTACACCTATTGTAAGCCTCCTAGCACTACAACAAGAAACTTTATATTTAATTGGTGATCAAGTAATTAAATAATAAAATTATGCATGCAATATTAATCAAGTAAAACAAAATTTTAACTAACTTGTCTTAAATTAAAAATAAATAATCAAATGTTTCGTCTTCATCCAATACATGGTAACAATTAGCATAGTATGGTTTTATGTAAATTACATAAAAAGATTTGAAAAAAATCACCGAAATGTAAAACAATGATTAGAAAGTGAAAAATCAATTTCTTCTTTGTTAATCTTTAACCCCGACTTTGAATATTCAATCTCGTGTGTTAATTGTATTTGAATCTTGTGCTAGCCTCTTTCTTTGGTGAAAAATAGGGTTTTGATATGTGTTTTTTCGTTCTAGTTGTCCATTGTAGGTTAAATAGTTGGTTGAATTTGATTTCCATAAGAATTTAGATAAAACTAGGAAGCTGGGCCGTTCAGGCCTAGAAATGGCCCGAGTGCGCGCCATATAGTTCACTACGCGCACGCCACTCACTATTTTGCTCTCGGTAAATGGAACTCAGGCCCGCGTGCGTTAGAATTAGCATGTGCATGAGCACCGTTATAGTTAAGTTCTATTTGTTGCAGTTTGGTCCCTGAATTTCACTTTAGTTATTTTGGTCCATTTTCCGTATCTTCTTGATCTTCCATCTTCCAAATCCATCTAATTGACTTTAACCTCTCTCCAATCATCGATACTAGGTCCAAATCAACTACAACACTTTGCGATTTAGTCCCCAAATTTCGATTAATTCTACTTTAGCCAATTTTTTGCTTCTTTTGTCCCAATTCCATCTTTTTTTCATCGAGATACACCTAAAAGACAAAATATATACAAAATTAAGCCTCAATCATTTAAAATAATAATGATTGCTCTACTTTAGATAAGTGTATAAAATACATTTATCAAACGTCCTCAAACTTGAATAATTGTTTATCCTCAAACAAAATAAAGTTTAATTATACAAATTTTCAAAAATAACTTGGTTGGATAATCTATTTTTAGACTCAGGATTGGACATTAGTTGAAACTATAAACTACTTAAAAATCATAATGTTAAATCAATCTNTACTTATTCAATGTAAAATCGACGTGTGTGCGTGAAGATTCATGTCAAGCATCATAAATTCATAAAGTGATTCAAATCCCGACCCTTTATGGCCAAATTTGTCCTTTCTTTACTCGTAAGATACACAGCCCCAAACTTATTCTTTTCACTCTTTTCCCATAGTGTGATCTAATGTTGAATTTGTGATATAATACTAATCCTCATCCCCTCTAGTTTGGTTAGATCTTGCTAATTGTAGTTTAACACATCAATAAATGCGGATTCTCCTTATTTTTATTGCTTCAACCTCTAAGAATCAATTAAGCTAATAATCCCTTATCAAAAGTCTATTCCTCTCAAATGAGTGTTTGTGGCTTAATCAAGACAAAAATCGACCTCCAACTTAAGATTTTAACCAAATTTTCATCTTATTAACTTTAGACAATCCACGAAGAATTTAGCGCACATGGAATCCACATATATCTCAATGTCTCACTATAACAGTTCAATTACCCCCCAAAATATCCTAAGATTGGTCTAAGGACTTGTAACATAATGGTTGTTCAAGATATGCATCTAAGGTCCTTATTTTCAATGTACTCAGTAATATGAATCAATTTTTTTCTTCACAATTCAGAACATAAAATTTTGTAATAAAAAATATCAGTTCCACATAAATAAGCACACACTAATTTAACATACATAATTTATAATCCAACTCTATGTTCCAATAAATATATAATCGTTACCAGATTATCTAATCCATGCAAGCTTGCAAAAATACATAAAAAGAAGTAATAAAACTAAATATTAGAATTTAATTTATCACACAAGCATGCAAAACTATCAAAACATAAGACTCGATGAAAATCATACCCTTCAACTGTATACAGACATTGCCCTCAATATTATAAATAGTGCGAGCAATAAACAAAAAGTTAAGGCAGATAAGGGATCAAGTACTACCTGGTATCAGTTTGTAAGTGGTGGATAGAATGGCACGAATGCTCTAGATCCAGACGAGTCCGTATAGATGGTGGCGGAGGAGTGGACCGAGAATAAAGGTCTTTCATCATAATACACATCTTATCAATCTGTCTATGTGTGTCCTCATATCTGTTGTACATGGCCTCATCTCTTATATTCATGTCCTCCAGTCTGCTATGTATAGCCTCAATTCTGATATGCATGTCGTCAACCCATCGTGTGCATCTATATAATTGTCTCCCATGAGGTCATGCTCTCTACGCAAGGTCAATAGCTCAATCAAGAATCTGCTTATATCTTGCTCTATACCCTGCAACCAGCATTCTTATTATGCTCCCTGTCATCTCACGTTTTCTTCATGACATGTGAAGCTATCATCATTTGCTATATATACTACAACATCCTATTGGTCTCTGTCAGACCCGCAAACAAATGCTTTATAACTTGCAAATCATGAGCTATGATCATGTGCCTTGTCGTCCTCTTGGTCCTGTTACTGCCTGTGTCGTTGTCTCAACTGTATAATAGACTGCCATGTTGTGGCAGCCGATGATACATTAATCAGGACCGAGTTTCTCGTAGATAACTCCCCTTGTAGAAGTCTGATACTCGACTCACGACATAAGCTAGTAATGAGACTAGGAAAGATCAATGTATGTGTAGGGTCTACGTCTGATGCCACGAAACATATGAATTGTAAATCAGAGACCCCAAGTTAATCTTAAAGCCCCTTGCGAGATGATAAAATAGAATGGCCTAGGGATGAATAATGGTGGTATGATGTGAGATCGGATCGATGTTGTGACTAATTAATTTTTATATGATCACAAGGGAGTCTGTCAGATGTTGGTGTTCAAATTCATTGTCTATGAGTACCCACGCGTTGTCTCTCCCATACAACATCTGTGAAACAATCGATATGTCTGGATCCATCGACATTAACACAATATTATCCCTATTCAAGCCGTAATAAGCATCAATCACCTCTGGTGAGAACATTATCCATTTATCTTGAACCCATGTCTAGTGCATGTGTTCAATCCCCGGAGTATCTAACCCTGCATTAAAGCTGGCATAGAACTCTTGCACCATGGTAGGGTAAACCTTCCGAGGCTCACCTACTACTTTTTCCTATCCTACTAAATAAATTAATCGGGTCATCTCAAAGCCTACAAAGTCTTTGACTACAACCTGTCGTTCGGGCCATACTTTTCATCTGGATAACACATTGTCAAATCTAGCTTTGTGCTCAAGGGTTCTAAACTACCTCATACCTCCTTCATCAAGTTGTGTGAGAGATGTGCCAGATGATCCCGTGACTTTTTCTTTGCCCTTTGATATAGATGCATCATTTTTTCTCTTTGGAGGCATACATGTCAAATAGTATAAAAAAGAACAGTAGTTACTCATATATGATATACCAATCCTAATTAAGCAATGTGAACTTCAAATGAAAAGAAAAACGGGGCCGCAAGTAGAGGACGAAAATAGGGTGTGGACATGGACTCAGGGGAATGTAGGCTAAATTTTGCGTCTCCTCAATTTTCATTCAATTCATGCAGTGTGATAGATGCAACTACATGCGAGTGTTAATGTATGTTTATTCTACGTGTCATACGAAAACCATGCCAAAATTCAAACAAAAAACACCATTGAAACAATTTATGGAACACCTAACATGCATAGGTTTTAACATAAGTGAAAAAAAAATACAATCTAACATATGTTAATTCCGCAATTTTCACAACAAATTCACAACCCATATCTACCTATGCTCACAGTCCAACAGAACTCAATAAATTCCAATAATTGGCAAGAATTTGAGATAAAAAGCAAAAATTCGAAACCCTTAAAGTTTAGCCATCTTACCTTTGATTTCTTGAAGTTTTGTAGATGAAAGTGTGAAATAGTTGATGAATGATGCTGGAATGTGTTAAATCTTCGAAGCCCACGTGAATTTTGGAAGAAATTGGAAGATAAATTTCGAAAATTGGAGAAGAGAATGAAGGAGGTGCCGGTTTGGAGGGTTTTGAATTTAACCAACTATTTGCCTTACATTACATATGAAGAATTAGCCTAGCATATTTTTATGTAAATTACACAAAAAGATTTGGAAAAAATCACCCGGAATGAAAAATAATGAATGGAAAGTTAAAAATAAATTTCTTCTTCGTCTTTATTCAACGCGAACTTTAAATCTTCAATCCCTTGCGATAATTGCCTTTGAATCTTATGTTAGCCTCTTTCTTGTGGTGAAAAATAGGATCTAATATGTTGTATATGTTGTTCACGCCGTTCTCCCCTCAAGAAATAGGTTAAATGTGATTTTTATAAGAATTTGGATAAAACGAGGAAATTAGGCCGTTCATGCCCAAAAATGGTTGCGCGCGCGCCGTTCAGTGATTTTGTTCTCAGTAGATGAAAGTCATGCCCGTGCGTAGGCGAGAGAATTGGCCTGTGCACGCACAGGTTCATCTCTGAGCAATTTTCAGTATTTTGACCATAATTTTCTTTACATATATCCGATTGAAATGATTCAAACTGCGTTGGAAATGTAATTCAAAAGGATACAATTCTTCTAGAATACAATTTTTCCAATTCGAACGTTTGTTATCCGAAAAATAGGTCTCAATTTGAGGCTAAAAATCCATAGCATAACTTCTTCGCCTGAAAATTGATTTGTGAAAATACTTCCCCTATATTTCATTCCTTTGACCTCCAATTGCATCCAATTGATCCTTTATGATTTTCAATCATCGTTTGTGCTCCATAACTCATCCAAATCACTAACAAATACTCTAATTTAATGACCTAGAAAAGAATATCATCGCCCCAAGGTTCATTTGCTATCAAAATGCCCACCAAGAGATTAGGGGGCTAATAGTTGAATAACAAATAAACACAAAGGAATAAGCAAGCAAACTCATATCCATTTATACGAACCTTAAAATACGCGAGCCTCAGAAGATCAAAGCNCTCTCTCTCTCTCTCTCTCTCTCTCTCACATCATATTTTATTCTATCTCAATCCTACCCTAACCTTGGATATATGAACACATTTATACAAGTTGATTGACGTCGGAGTGCATGCGACTGCCTCTCCTACATTTGAAAAAGGCCACATGTTCCTAATGGTTTGTTCAAGTCCGCATGATAGAATGTTACGTGGATGTGGATGGAATTTGGATCTATTGGCTATATCATCCGAGTTGAAACTGAGGTCAACAGATAATGTGAAACTTTAAAGTTTTAAATACTTAAGTTTTCATGTTGATATTATTTTTGTTTAAAATTATTAAATTATTTTAAATTACGTAATTGGATTGACCCGCATGTTATTTTGTTCATTGTATTTTTTTTTAATTGTAAGTTTTGAATGGTTGATGTAGTTTTTGTGATTTCAAAAAACTTGGTTTTTATATTTTTAAAAGTCACCAGGTGGACCCCTACTCAACCTCAATTTGACGTTTTGGCTATTTATCCTTTTTCTTTTTTTAAAAAGTCCATTTTTTTGGTGAATATCTACTTCTAACCTTTTTTTTTCTAACCAAAATGGTTTCTTATATACTCGTGATGGAATATTCATATTTCACTTTGTTGGTGTTCATCCAGAAAGGAGATTAGGACGAATCCTCCCACCACTCGTGAAGCATGAAGCGATAAGCGAGGGATATAAAAACATAAAGGGTTCGCGAAACCTTTCCCTCATTAAGGTTGGATACACGTGGGTAAATGAAGAAATCATATTATTTTTAACGAAATCAGTTATAAGCTACCTAATAAGGAGCCGACATCTGTTATTTTTCTAAAATGGTCGAACTACTTAAAGTTTTGAGGAAAATCTATAAATACCCCTTCTTTCAAAGGGAAAATCACGCAATTCAAATATCTCTCTAAAATAGTTATTTCTCATATTGCTCATATTTGAACATTGAAACTAGAGAGGTAAAGAGGTGAAAATCATAGTTAGATGAAAGGATTTGTTGTTTCGATTTTTACAATCAACACACTTATTGAAATTATATTTTTAGATCACAGTCACAATTTATGTTCTCGATTAGTCGACCATTTGTATAGTTGATGTATTGTGAATTCTTTTTTTTTTTTTTTCTATTTTATAATAATCAAACTCTAATTTTTTATTTTTTTTTTTTACATTTACTCTCTTCCAAGATTTTCACAAATTCATTTTTACTCAGAAATTTGAAAATAGAAAAAAGAAAATTTAAAATGCCCTAAATCACATTATATATTTGGTTCATTTTTTAAATTATTTATAAATATTCAATTCACTTTTTATCCATATATTTCGAAGGATCGTATGTTATACACTTTTCAAATTACTTTAAGCTATTCTTTTGGAAGCATACAGAGTTATGGAAAGTTTAACAGCATAGTTTTGTGACACCCCAAATTTTATAACTCGACACATTACCAAACACGAGAAGAGAATGTTAATATTCAAAAATACAAGATTAAGAAAAAGTTTTTGAATTGGAAATTATTTAATAAAAATTTTACAATCTTAACATTTTTTTAAACATATATATTTAGAAAAATACAGAACAAAATGATTCAGAACGAGTTTAAAAAAAAAAACAAGAAGTTGAAACTTCTCTGGTTGCGCGGTGAGATTGTAAAATTTTTTTGACCTGTGAAATCTTGACGAACATTTATGAAAATTTAGTAGAGAGTATATAACTCATATAAGTACAACATATAAAAATTTGGGATCTCGACGACAACGTTTGAAGCACGAAAATATTTTTCAAACATGTTAGTTCGTGTTTACCGAATCTGATTGTCGTAGTTTACTAAAATGCTATAATACATTTTACGGAACTCTGATCTACTTGTTTTCAGTTGTATATGATTAATAATTCATAAAGGGACGGTTTTCAATTAAAACATGCTGAAATTCTAAATATATAGACCGTATTAAATTCTTAAAAACAAGGATAGAATGCTGACAATTCATGAAAACATGTCCAAACGTTTAAACTTTACCATCTCGAAATATAAATTTAAACTACAAATCTTTGGACTCCACAAAAGTTATTTAATATAAAAAGTGAAAATCTTAAACGTAAGGAATCAATTTCTCTAACATAAATATGCCATTCATGTTGAGCCATCGTAATCTTCGATTACTCTGAAATGTTATATAGGAATAAGCATATCAAAGAAATACTCGATAGGCTATCCATGCTATATGAACATAATAATCATACATTTAATCATGTATTTTTACATATAGCCTTCATAAATAAGCAAACCGATGATCAAACGATCTACTTCAAGTTTTGATGAGTTTCTGTGACCATTAGTTAAGCATATAATATTTTTCACATTAACATTTAACAAGAACCATTAAAGGCACTTCACATTTAAGAAGAATCATTAGAGACAAAGATAATTGAATAACAAAAGAACTAAAATGAACACAAACAAATTCAGAATAAAAAGACAAATACAACTAAAACATATATTCTATACAAAACCAACCCAACCAAATACATTGGTGAAGACATTGGGTTCAAAGCTCTAGCAAAACCATTCATGCCACTATAACTCTGAATCGAACCCCATATATAAATAGGCATACTGAGGATGAAAAAACACATACAAATTTTAGTAGCTTCCTCCCAAATAAATTTTTTTTTTCTCTTACTCCTGTTTGGGCATCAGATTAGCTAGTTTAGAAGTGAAAAGTCTTGATTATGAGAGAGGAATTTATTGATTAGTATTTTATGATCAACTAATTTTCGTTAAAAAAACATGATGGGTCAACCAACCCAGTCCAACTAGCCCACAATATGGCGTGGTTGGAGGCCGATTTTACTCCATAAATTTTGAGGACTATTCAAGCTATGCTCAGTTTAACATCCCTAATCATATGTAAAATAGGGTAAAAATCCATAGGGTTACTATACTTCCAACAACGTTTTCCAACAATCATTCACTACAAGAAAAAAGGTCTTTTGCAACATGCAAAAGACAACATTCATCAATTGCATGTTGCTAAAAGGGGTCTATAACAACATTCAGCAAGTGTATGTTGCTATTGGTTGACAAAATTGAGTTTTGGCAACGTTTTTTGAATAAATGTTGCTAATATACCCTTTTTGCAACGTTGAGAGT
>CAIGRF010128795.1:30231-41038 GCA_903798235.1 Fraxinus ornus | reverse complement strand
TTTTTTTTTTTTGCTACTCTAATCCCAACTCGATCATTCAATTCAAGTTTTTCTTTGAGCACCAATACTAATTCAAGTTTTCTTTGAGCATCAATACTAATTCCCAATTGCATGAGTAAGATCTTGATATTTGTGGATTCAATCATGATTAAGCTCAAGCGTAATAAAATTAATCTTGCACTTTCCATATCTAAATACAGAAGCATTAACTCTAGGTTTGCACCCACTTTTGCATATGGATTAGAATTGAACCAATTTTAATTTTTTTTTTTTTTGAAACCTTGAATTTTTCGCTCCAAAACATGAAAAGCAAATAAATTTTAAATTCCCTTATTATCATAATGAATGACTTATAATTCCAAAAGCTTCTCGCTTCTCGTATTTTTTTAGTACTCAAAAATATTGTTCGATGAATCAAAATGCATTCCAACTTTAGGCACTTGCATAATCTCTTTACAAACCGAGTTCTTGTATACCTCTTGTTGATCCACATATTCTTCGTCACTCATCTACAATATATTGTGTTTCTCAATGAGCATCACGATCTCTTTTAGATTTATTAAAATACGAGAATTGAAATACATTTTAAATCTATTAAAACAAGAATCCAAAATAAATTACACACAATATTCCACCTCTATAGTAAAGATTCAATAAAAGATTGGAAAAGAATGTACTCACCAAAGAGAACCACACAATATAAAACGAATCAATGGTAAATCAAAAATATAAAACTTGGACTAAAAGAACAAGAATCTAAATAATTCCTTGAAAGCAACATGATTTTATATAGCAAAAAAGTAAGTAATTTGATTCTATGTCCCAAAAAAGCATGCAATTTGATTCTATAAAAAGCAATTTGATTCTTTTCCAAAACTCACATCACAATTCTCCATTTCAACGACCCAAAGAATAAAAATAGCGAAATAAGATGTGTGGATAATAATTCAAAGTAGGTTCGTAATCAGGTAGTTTTTAAATTTCATCAAATGTTTCCAAATAATTCTACTCCAGCCAGCATTTTCTATTAACACAACATAAAACTAATAACATTTCAACCAATTATCCAACTGATCAATTATAAAAAAAAAAAGTTAAAAGAAACTTAAGGGAAAAAAGAAAAAAAAATTGACGATTCGAGAAAATCATACCAATTTGGTGAACAAAAGGGAAGCTTTTCATGGTTAAGGGGAATTTTAGTCAAAAAAAAAAAAACATAATATACAGGAACGGATTTAGAATCGAAATATAAGTCGAGCAAATATGTAGAAAAAAAATTACACATAAAAAAATATTTAACATAAACACTAAAAAAATGAAATGGATTGGGGTCTGGACCGAACTACGGCCCGGTCCAGTTTCCCCTACATCATATACACAATCGATCATTTTTTAGTAGGAATGTATTTTTTACTCTGATGTCCAACTTGTACCAAGGAGGAGAACTTCCAATTCCATATGACCTTCAACTGGTATCTGGAAGGAGAGTTACAAAGACAGAAATGGTGATTTACTGGGAATTTTGTGTATAACAATTTTTGAAGAATAATTTTTATGAGGTGTTTAGTGTTAACGATGTACTAGTGCACTTCGATATTAGAAAAATGCAAAGCATATATAATAGTTTTGTGAATTCTTAAAATATTGGCAATCAATAGTTTGAACTTATATAAAATTTAGAATTGAGCCTCCTTGTGGGCAATTTGCTGAGCGTTCAAGAAGTAGAATCCACAAAACATTGAGCCTATAAATAGGTCAATAGGTTGTTCATAAAAATGTGAGTTATACATTTTTTTTTTTCCTTTTTGCCTTGGCACGCGAAGGGGCTTTGCAAGCAAATCCAATTTTAGACCCCAGCTTAAACAAAGACAATCTCGTCCTAAATAGCACGGAGCCTCGACGCATCAAAAACCCAAATCATTTTATGAAGTAGTTATTTTAAGAAACTCTACTAAATTTTGATAACCCAAGAATAACTAATCAAGAGAGGGTAATTTGGTTTTCTAAACTTTTTCAAAAAACTGATTTAAATTCAAGCAAGTTGAGAATGAATAAATCAATCAAACACAATGCACAAATACGAAAGTAATAAGTAAAAAGGGAAGAAATAGTGAAAACGATGTAATTGTGGAGGTTCGATCCAAAATGATTATCTATGTCCTCCGTTACCAAGCTCTTCGTCACGAGCAAAGCTGTTTCACTATATTTGATGACTTATGGTGTAATTCAAACCCTTACAACACTTTCGATAACTTACGAACAAGAAGCAACGACCCTTATACAATATTGAACTTAATGGAACCTCAATATGACCCACAAATTTGATAAGAAATGATTTTACAATTTGAAACTTCTCTCTTAATAAATTATATAAACAAATTAAATACTAAGAGAGAAATATGCTAACCCTTCAATTGAATAGCAATAAATGAAATTCAAGTGTTATATGAAATAACTTTGATGAAAAGATGATTTCAAAGGTTGAATCAATCAAAGATTTCCAAACTAAATGATTTGATAAAGATAATAAGATGTAAGATCAATATAATTTTACTTGATAATATCTTATTTAATTGTTCTTAAAAGCGTTGCAATGAATGAAAAGTGAAATGATATTTATAGAGCTCAAAAAGTAAAAGTATATATGGAACCGGACAGTCAACTGGATGTCTGCTCCCTAGTTTGGAAGTACAAAAACTATTCGTTGGGTACTGACGTCAGAACTGTAAAAAAAGTGATCGTTACATGATCAGACATCCACATGGACATCCAGACGTCCATTACTTCATCTGAACGTCTGCATTTCAATAGTTTGATCCATTTTGTCTTTGTAGGGTCCAATGTGAATATTCTCAAAATATGATCTAAGTTTACTTATATATTTTAAAATCAATTTTCACTTTTAATTAAAACATTTTATGCAAGTGATAGTCAAAGTCATTTTTAGTACATGAAACTTTTATCGTTTAGTGCTAAGAATTGAAGCGTTTATATCTTTACAAGTGAATATAAAATTCTAATTCAGTATCCTCCTTTGATACTTGACTATCGAAGCACTTTTACTTGAATGATTTATCTTGAATACTCGACTCTCATCACTTCCTTCATTGTAAGTCCGATTTGTAGTGTGAATGTTTTGATATCGGCATTTCTGTCCTTGATCGATCAATATTACATTAGATTCTTTTGAATGCTTAGAATCAATTGTTAGAAACAAAAATTATTTGTTATGATCAAAACATTAAGTATAGAGTCAACCATAGATTATGATTTCCCCCTTTTTGATTATAACAAACAAGATGAATTTGCAAAGTAATATCACCAATTTATAAGAATATAAATTATGTATTTCATGTTCCCATTAACTTTTACAATCCAAGCATAATTATTCCACTTTCTCCCTTTTAGCATAAGAAAAAAGGATAGCGCATTTATGATCAAAAGTTAAATCAACCATCGAACAATATCCCCCCTTAATTAAACATAAAATGCTATAGACATGCTAGGTTAAACAAGAGGATAATTAACAAAAACACGTAATCAAGACATACAAGCTAAAATTTCCATTTAAACTGCATAGATCACATTTCAAGTAGTTCAAAGAGTACATAAAAAGTAAAAAGAACAACTAGATATCTAATGACAACTAGATATCTAATGCTTCAGGGGATGTGGTGGACGATGTGACGCATCAAATCTGACATAGAAGTCATTGAGATGAGTTTGCATAGCATCATGTCGAGCAAGTACTAGATGGAGTAATCCGCTAGCCATCGACGGATGATGTAAGTGAGTAGTTGTGACTGTTGAGAAGATTATAGTGATCCTTGGTAAATGTGAAACCGCCAGTGGAAAGAGGAACACTAGAACCCAAAATGTTATGGGGGGTTCGGAACGTGTGGTATATCGTCATCTTCCTCGTATCCATTGAAAGGTAGAGTGGAAGGACCCGAAGTGGGATCGAAGCCTTGGGTGTGAGCCACCCACTGACCATGCTCTTTTACAATTTTCATGCATTTGAGAGTTTGGATATTAATGGTATCGGCGAGATGGAGTGAAACAGATGTCTCTTCATGCAAGGAAATTCCAAAATGCTTAAAAATTTTGGTAAGAAGCATGACATAATGTAAAACTTTGACGTGTCGAATGGAATGGACAAGTTTCATGAGATCAAGTGCAATTGTTGGAAAATCTAATTTCTACCCAACAAGAAAGGAATTGAAAATCAAAATATCGAAATTGTTTACTTCTTCCCGATAATCTTTTCGAGGAAGAATGACATGTGCAATAATATTTTGCAAAATTTTACACGGAAGAGTAAGATGATTTGCACTAAATTTGGTGATATTTTTTATGTTTTTCCAAATAAATCTGCGATATGCCTTAATGGGATTATATCCTTCCAAATTGGAATGAGTTTTATGAAGAAAATTTTGATTTTCACACACTTTGAGCTCGATAATTTCTTCGATGAGAGCATTGCTGATGGTAATGCATGTGTTTTTAAGTAGACATGAAACTCCATCTGACCTAAAAGTGATAACCATGTTTTTCTAAAAATCCTTCATGAGACCATATGCATTTTCCTCTAAAGTGGCTGTCGACACGCAACCTATATTTTCAAAGTATTCTTCTGTGTGAAATGTGGGTGCTTCAATGGACAAATCGACTAAATCAATATTCTTACATATTAGAATTTAAGATTTTTCAAACGAATTTGTCGGTACTTTGGGTTCTTCGTCGGATGAAGGTGGTGAGGGATGATCCTGCCTTCTGGTAGCCTTCTTACCCTTTCCTCGTCGACTAGACATGATGAATAGTGTAAATTAAAGGAAGGGAGAAGATAGAAATCAAACCAAAGGTTTGAAAGATCTCAAAAGTGTGAGTTTTGGGGGTTTTAGTGAGAGAAAAATTAGGGATTTGGATAAAATTAGGAGAAGATGGGTTTTTGGATTTGTGTGAGTAAAATGGTGAATTGAGAAGGAAAATGGGTGAAGAGAGAGTGGTCGCACGCAGTGGAGAAGGAAAAGAATGGAGAAAATGAAGAAGAAATGATTTTGAATTGCAATTAAAAACTGGAAAAACGCAGAATTGAACGTTCGCTGCAAAGACCAGGATGTCCTTATGAAAAGGCCTAAATTTTCTGTCAATCCAGATAGCTTAATCTGAACGTCCTCAAGGTTGTTCGGTTCCTTATCCGGACATCCGCTTCATCATTTTAAGGAAAATTTGAATTTTATAATGAAATAGCATATAATTAACAATTTTATCAACAATTTAAACAACTAGTGATCAAGATATATTCGACTTCGACGGTAGACAATGCAACAGAATCTTGTTACTTACGAAACCATGACACAAGTGCAAAGCCTAGAAAATGACATGTTTCTCTAGTACTCTTGCGATTAGCTGTGCAACCGGCTCAATCGATATCCGAATAATTAAGTAAATCAATGTAAGTGCCCTTTAGATACCCAAGACCTAATGTTCTAGTGCCACTAAGAGATCTAAAAATTCTTTCTACGACAATAAAGAGTGATTATTTAGAATTAGATTAAAATTTAGCACATAAACACACATTAAATATGATATTGGATCTACTTGCGGTTAAGTAAAGAAGAGATCCGACTATACCTCGATATTTAGTTACATCAAGGAAAGTACCTTGATCATCTTTGTCCAATTTTGTGGACGAGCTTATCAGAATGCTCATTGGCTTCAAGTCTCCCATTTCAAAAAATTTCAGCATGTCCAAAATATATTTATTTTGACTAATGAATATCTCATTATTTGTTTGTCTAAGTTAAAGTCTAAGAAAGAATTTTAGTTCTCCCATCATGCTCATTTCGAATTCCTTACTCATACATTTAGAAAATTCTTCATAAAGAGAAAAATTAATTGCACCAAAAATAATATCATCAATGTAAATTTGGACGATAATCATATAATTATTTTTGGTTTTTATAAAGAGGGTAGTATCCGCCTTCCCTATTGAAAAATCTTTTGAAAGTAAAAATTTGCTCAATCTTTCATACCAAGCTCTATGAGCGTGCTTTAAACCATAAATAGACTTTCTAAGTTTAAAAACATAATATGGATACATGTGATCTTTAAAATTAGGGGATTGTTCTACAAAAACCTCTTCTTGAATATAACCATTTAGAAATACACTTTTAACATTCATTTGATAAAGAGTAAATCATTTATGACAAGCAAATGCAAGAAACATGTGAATAGATTCTAATCAAGTAACAGGTGCAAAAATTTCCTTAAAATCAATGTCTTCTTCTTGATTGTAACATTGGACCACTAATCTAATCTTGTTACGCACAATTATCTCATTTTCATCTTGTTTATTTCTAAAAACCCATTGGCCCATAATGGTTTGATCATTTGATCTAGTAACTAAATCTCAAACATGACTTCTTTCAAATTGATTTAGTTTTTCTTGCATAGGTACAATCCAAAATTCATCAAACTCGATATCTTTGAAATTCTTTGGTTCAATTTTCAAAATAAAAGTACAATTATTAAGATGATTTCTAGAGGAAGCTCATGAATCACCAATAATATGTTCTTTTGGGTGAAAAAGAATAAACCTCCATTCCTAATGTAAAGTTGGATAATTTTGTACTATGGGAGATTCTTCTTCAACTTGTTGAATATTTGTTTTCTTTTCATGTTAATCTTTAGGGTCTTCCTTGTTTTGATCTTGAATGTTCATTTGTTCGAAAGGAATCTCCAAATCTACTTCATTCATAATATATTTCTCTTGATCAAGATAATTAGTTTTATCAAAAGTTATACGCATAGACTATTCAACTACTAATGTTCTTTTGTTGAAAACTCTATAGGCTTTGCTAGTTATGAATATCCAAGGAAGATTTCAATATCGAATTTTGAATCAAATTTTCATAAATTTTCTTTTGTGTTTAAGATGAAACACTTGCAACTGTAAGCTTAATAATAATCAATATTGGGAACTCTATTTTTTCAAAACTTACAAGGAGTTTTTATTTTCTTTCGATTAACTAAAACTCTATTAACAATGTAGAAAGTGGTGTTAACGGTTTCAACCCAAAAGTATTTTGGTAAGATATTTTCATTAAGTATGGTTCTAGCCATTTTTTTGCAACGAACGATTCTTCCTTTCTATTATACCATTTTGTTGAGAAATTCTAAGAGCCGAAAAATTATGTTCATATCCATTTTTATTACAAAAATTATCAAAAGCGATATTATCAAATTTTTCGCCACGATCACTTTTAATAGTTGTAATGGAGTATCATTTTTCATTTTGAACTTTTTTATAAAAATGTTTAAATGGAGTTTCCTGCCCCCCTTTTTTTTAAAAAAAAAAAAAATTAAAGTTAACTATTTTTTTAATTTGTAGTTAATTATTATTTTTTATTCTTTACGGGGCAGGTTGTGTCCCGTCCTGCCCCGTGACCCGAGACGGAGTGGGGTGGATTTTTTTGCCATCATTATTAAAATGCATTCAAAGCTTCATACTTTATATTTAAAAATGGGATCCAAGTAAATCTAGAAAAGTCGTCGACAATAACGAATGCATAATGTTTATTACCCAAGCTAGCGGTTCTAGAAGATCCAAAAAGGTCCATGTAGAGAAAGTGTAGTTGGAGAATAATGCTTAAGCTTGAAAGAAGTTTTTACTTGTTTTCCAAATTAACAAGCATCACAAATTTTATCTTTCTCAAATTTTAAATTTGACAATCCTTTGACAAAATAATGTTTGAAAATCTTTGAGAGAAGATCCATGCTAAAATGACTTAATCTCCTATGTCACAACCAAGTATCATCTTTTAAACTTGATAAATATTTTCTATCACTTTCAAATTCAATATTTATGATATAAACATCTTTAGTTCGGCTTCCTATAAACATCACATTTTTTATATAACGTCCTTAATAAGGCACTTAAAAAATTAAATTTAATATTGTAACATTTATCATATAATTGATTAATGATTAACAAGTTATGTTTGATATTATCAACTAATAAAATATTTTCAATAGAAGGGGATGTGTGATGACCAATGTTTCCAATTTCAATGATTTTTTCTTTCGTATTGTCTCCAAATGTGACATAACATCTCTATCAGTTGATTCATATAATTGATAGGTTGATATAGTTGGACATGAATACTTTACCCATACTAGACCATATCATACTAAATTACTTATCCTTAGACCAAATTTATCATAGTTTGGGGATGCTTTTACTGTTGTAGGAAGATACAAACGTGGACAGGAATTTCATCTGTGAAAATTTTTGTGTGGATTGTCTTAGATTAACATGATAAAATTGGGCGAAAGTCTTTAGTCAAAGGTTGGTTTGATTAGTTAAGTGTTTAATAGGGGGCATTGCACTAATCAATGTATAAATTTTTAAATGTGAAACTTTTCTTCGAAGCCTTTTTGACTTACTTATAAGGGTGTTTAAAACTTGATGCCCTAAAGTCATTTAATTTGGGACTCTTCATCCAAAAGCTTGTTACATGGGTTATTTAGAAAGTTTAAGGGAGAGAAAGCAAAAAATAAAAATACATTTGAAAATTAGAAAAAGCAATTATATAAAAAAAAAAAAGGTACTAAATGCCTTGGTTAAGCTCCAAACACTTGTTTGAGGGAATTTGACTTTTGATGAAGGATAATTAGCCTAAATTGAGTCTTGGAGGTTGAAGCAATCAAATAATTGGAGAATCCTTGTTTATTGATGTGTTGACTTACAATTAGTAGAGTCCACTCAAACTAGAGATAGTGATGATAGTAATGAAAAATCCAACATTAGATTACGCACTAGAAAAGAGTGAAAAAGAAAAAGTTTGGTGTTGTGTAAATCATACGAGGTGAAAAGATATATTTGACCAAAGAGGGTCAAGAATTGAAACAACTTGTAAATTCATAATTGTCTACTTAGTTCTTCACACACACACAAGTCAGTTTTCCATTGGAATAGTGGATATTGGTCAGGTATTGTGACTTTGAAACAGTTTGTAGATTTAGTACTATAATTTCAAATACTAAGATAAAAGGTTAAATTTTATAACCAAATATTTTTGTATGCTTATGTGTTTGTTGTTATTTAGGTTATAATTTTATTTGAAGACAAACAAATGTTTAAGTTCGGGGGTATTTGATAAGTGTATTTTATACACTTATTCGGGGTCTAAAATAACGATATTTGATAGCTCTTCTGACAAAATATATCCTAAATTATTATATTTTATATTATATAGGTAAAATTCAATGGTTGAACGAAGAATCGAAAGAAAAAAGTGAAAATTGGTGAAAAATAGGCAAAATCCAAGGTTGAGGACCAAATTGCAAACATTCAATAGTTGATTCGGACCAATTTGTGGCATAGTAAACGTCTGAATTGGAAATATTTTATTTCAAGCAAAGTTGTAGCCCTTCAAGTTAGCTTTCCAAATCAGTTTGAATCGCATCAATTGGATACTGGGAGAGAAAGTTATGGCCAAAATACTGACTGCTCTGCAAAGATAGAAAATCCGTGCTCGAATGAATCCTTATTCGATTGGAACTCTTTTAAAAGTCAATTTGGACGTGATTTTCAACCAACTTTCGACTACTACAAATACATTACAGCAGAATACATATTGGGGACGTCATATTATCGAGAGAGATAATAAGGTTTAAGCACATTATAATAAACATTGTTAGGTTCGATATAGGATAGAGATATACATCTTGAAAGTCCAAGAATAGCTAACCAAGAGGGGGGTAAATTGGTTTCTAAAACGTTTTTGAAAAATTAACTTAAAATCAAGTGTGTAATAACAAGATAAAGTAATTAAAATAGCAAACACGATTATGAAGACAATAAGTAAAGAGGGATAGAGAGTGCAAACGATATAATTATGGAGGTTCGATACAACGTAATGATCTACGTCCTCCGTTACTAAGGTCTCCGGTACGAGCAATGCCAATTTCACTATATTGATTGACTTGTGGTGCAATCCAACCCTTTACAAAGCTTTTGCTGACTTACATGCAAGGAGCAGCAATCCTTTTACAACGTTGAGCTTTCTGGGACCTCAACACGACCCATAAGTTTAAAGATAATTGAATTTACAAATCGAAATTTCTCTCTTAATAAATGATATGATCACAATTAAATACAAAAAGAGAAATAGGCTAACACTTTAATAGAGAATTCCATACTCATGCATTTAGAGAATTCTTCACAAAGACGAATATTAGTGGCGCCAAATATAATATCATCAACATAAATTTGAACAATGATCATATCATTTTTGTGAGTTTTACCAAAAAAAGTGGTGTCCGCTTTTCCAATTGAAAAACCATTTGAAATTAGAAACTTGCTCAATCGCTCGTACCAAGCCCCAGGAGCTTGTTTTAGTCCATAGAGAGCTTTACAAAGTTTGAAAATATAGTCCGGATTTTTATGATCTTTAAACTGGGTGGTTATTCAACAAAAACTTCTTCTTGAATGAAGCCATTTAGAAATACACTTTTGACATCCATTTGATAGAAAGTGAAATTTTTATGGCAAGCAAAAGCAAGAAGCATACGAATGGACTCTAATCTAGCAACGGGTGAAAATGTTTCTTCATAAATGATGTCTTCTTCTTGATTGTAACCATGGGCCACCAATCTAGCCTTGTTGCGTACAATTATCCCATTTTCATCCCGTTTATTTCTAAAAACTCATTTTGTACCAATTACGGTTTGATTATTGGGTCTAGCAACTAAATCCCAAACATGATTTCTTTCAAATTTATTTAGTTCTTCTTGCATTGCT